>OY720591.1:0-182500 GCA_963151315.1 Nymphalis c-album | reverse complement strand
TTTAAAAAAAAAAGTTTCTCAAATCTGTGTCTTTTTGTAGTTCGCAAAGTTTAATTTAAGCATTTCTCATTTTTTCCCTATATTTAAGTTTTTTCGTATAGTTTGTCTTAATATTTCTTATTTTTTTATTAATTATTTTCTTTGTTTTTTCACTTATATCCCCCATTTCTCGTCTGAAAAACCTGAAAAAATTCTTATAAATAGATCTCATCTTTTCCTACGTTTCCCATATATATAGTTTTCCTGTTTTATTTGTCTTTCTTTGTTTTTTTAATTGTTTTTAAATACTTTTTTAATTATTTTTCTCGTTTTCTGTGTTTTTCATCCCCTAATATCGATTCTAAAAATCTGAAAAAAATTGTATAAGCTTTTCCCACCGTCACCTACATTCTCTCCATACTCAACTTTTCCGTAAAGTTTGTCCATCTGTGTGTTTCTTGTTTCTTTTTTAGTTTTTTGTGTTTTTCATCCCCCATTCTTCATCCCTCGTCCTTTCTGTGTTCGGCCACCTTGTAGGGCCCTCTGCCCTGCATCCGCCGAGATATTGATCTCCCGGATCGGCCTCTCCGTTCCGGAGATATTTAAGAAAAACATAAATTTTTAAGTAGATTTCTGTGTTGTGGCTCTCTATACGGTACTGCCGTTTTAGGACTAAGCTACTACGAATTAATATTTTACGAGGTACAATTTTAAAAAAAAAAGTTTCTCAAATCTGTGTCTTTTTGTAGTTCGCAAAGTTTAATTTAAGCATTTCTCATTTTTTCCCTATATTTAAGTTTTTTCGTATAGTTTGTCTTAATATTTCTTATTTTTTTATTAATTATTTTCTTTGTTTTTTCACTTATATCCCCCATTTCTCGTCTGAAAAACCTGAAAAAATTCTTATAAATAGATCTCATCTTTTCCTACGTTTCCCATATATATAGTTTTCCTGTTTTATTTGTCTTTCTTTGTTTTTTTAATTGTTTTTAAATACTTTTTTAATTATTTTTCTCGTTTTCTGTGTTTTTCATCCCCTAATATCGATTCTAAAAATCTGAAAAAAATTGTATAAGCTTTTCCCACCGTCACCTACATTCTCTCCATACTCAACTTTTCCGTAAAGTTTGTCCATCTGTGTGTTTCTTGTTTCTTTTTTAGTTTTTTGTGTTTTTCATCCCCCATTCTTCATCCCTCGTCCTTTCTGTGTTCGGCCACCTTGTAGGGCCCTCTGCCCTGCATCCGCCGAGATATTGATCTCCCGGATCGGCCTCTCCGTTCCGGAGATATTTAAGAAAAACATAAATTTTTAAGTAGATTTCTGTGTTGTGGCTCTCTATACGGTACTGCCGTTTTAGGACTAAGCTACTACGAATTAATATTTTACGAGGTACAATTTTAAAAAAAAAAGTTTCTCAAATCTGTGTCTTTTTGTAGTTCGCAAAGTTTAATTTAAGCATTTCTCATTTTTTCCCTATATTTAAGTTTTTTCGTATAGTTTGTCTTAATATTTCTTATTTTTTTATTAATTATTTTCTTTGTTTTTTCACTTATATCCCCCATTTCTCGTCTGAAAAACCTGAAAAAATTCTTATAAATAGATCTCATCTTTTCCTACGTTTCCCATATATATAGTTTTCCTGTTTTATTTGTCTTTCTTTGTTTTTTTAATTGTTTTTAAATACTTTTTTAATTATTTTTCTCGTTTTCTGTGTTTTTCATCCCCTAATATCGATTCTAAAAATCTGAAAAAAATTGTATAAGCTTTTCCCACCGTCACCTACATTCTCTCCATACTCAACTTTTCCGTAAAGTTTGTCCATCTGTGTGTTTCTTGTTTCTTTTTTAGTTTTTTGTGTTTTTCATCCCCCATTCTTCATCCCTCGTCCTTTCTGTGTTCGGCCACCTTGTAGGGCCCTCTGCCCTGCATCCGCCGAGATATTGATCTCCCGGATCGGCCTCTCCGTTCCGGAGATATTTAAGAAAAACATAAATTTTTAAGTAGATTTCTGTGTTGTGGCTCTCTATACGGTACTGCCGTTTTAGGACTAAGCTACTACGAATTAATATTTTACGAGGTACAATTTTAAAAAAAAAAGTTTCTCAAATCTGTGTCTTTTTGTAGTTCGCAAAGTTTAATTTAAGCATTTCTCATTTTTTCCCTATATTTAAGTTTTTTCGTATAGTTTGTCTTAATATTTCTTATTTTTTTATTAATTATTTTCTTTGTTTTTTCACTTATATCCCCCATTTCTCGTCTGAAAAACCTGAAAAAATTCTTATAAATAGATCTCATCTTTTCCTACGTTTCCCATATATATAGTTTTCCTGTTTTATTTGTCTTTCTTTGTTTTTTTAATTGTTTTTAAATACTTTTTTAATTATTTTTCTCGTTTTCTGTGTTTTTCATCCCCTAATATCGATTCTAAAAATCTGAAAAAAATTGTATAAGCTTTTCCCACCGTCACCTACATTCTCTCCATACTCAACTTTTCCGTAAAGTTTGTCCATCTGTGTGTTTCTTGTTTCTTTTTTAGTTTTTTGTGTTTTTCATCCCCCATTCTTCATCCCTCGTCCTTTCTGTGTTCGGCCACCTTGTAGGGCCCTCTGCCCTGCATCCGCCGAGATATTGATCTCCCGGATCGGCCTCTCCGTTCCGGAGATATTTAAGAAAAACATAAATTTTTAAGTAGATTTCTGTGTTGTGGCTCTCTATACGGTACTGCCGTTTTAGGACTAAGCTACTACGAATTAATATTTTACGAGGTACAATTTTAAAAAAAAAAGTTTCTCAAATCTGTGTCTTTTTGTAGTTCGCAAAGTTTAATTTAAGCATTTCTCATTTTTTCCCTATATTTAAGTTTTTTCGTATAGTTTGTCTTAATATTTCTTATTTTTTTATTAATTATTTTCTTTGTTTTTTCACTTATATCCCCCATTTCTCGTCTGAAAAACCTGAAAAAATTCTTATAAATAGATCTCATCTTTTCCTACGTTTCCCATATATATAGTTTTCCTGTTTTATTTGTCTTTCTTTGTTTTTTTAATTGTTTTTAAATACTTTTTTAATTATTTTTCTCGTTTTCTGTGTTTTTCATCCCCTAATATCGATTCTAAAAATCTGAAAAAAATTGTATAAGCTTTTCCCACCGTCACCTACATTCTCTCCATACTCAACTTTTCCGTAAAGTTTGTCCATCTGTGTGTTTCTTGTTTCTTTTTTAGTTTTTTGTGTTTTTCATCCCCCATTCTTCATCCCTCGTCCTTTCTGTGTTCGGCCACCTTGTAGGGCCCTCTGCCCTGCATCCGCCGAGATATTGATCTCCCGGATCGGCCTCTCCGTTCCGGAGATATTTAAGAAAAACATAAATTTTTAAGTAGATTTCTGTGTTGTGGCTCTCTATACGGTACTGCCGTTTTAGGACTAAGCTACTACGAATTAATATTTTACGAGGTACAATTTTAAAAAAAAAAGTTTCTCAAATCTGTGTCTTTTTGTAGTTCGCAAAGTTTAATTTAAGCATTTCTCATTTTTTCCCTATATTTAAGTTTTTTCGTATAGTTTGTCTTAATATTTCTTATTTTTTTATTAATTATTTTCTTTGTTTTTTCACTTATATCCCCCATTTCTCGTCTGAAAAACCTGAAAAAATTCTTATAAATAGATCTCATCTTTTCCTACGTTTCCCATATATATAGTTTTCCTGTTTTATTTGTCTTTCTTTGTTTTTTTAATTGTTTTTAAATACTTTTTTAATTATTTTTCTCGTTTTCTGTGTTTTTCATCCCCTAATATCGATTCTAAAAATCTGAAAAAAATTGTATAAGCTTTTCCCACCGTCACCTACATTCTCTCCATACTCAACTTTTCCGTAAAGTTTGTCCATCTGTGTGTTTCTTGTTTCTTTTTTAGTTTTTTGTGTTTTTCATCCCCCATTCTTCATCCCTCGTCCTTTCTGTGTTCGGCCACCTTGTAGGGCCCTCTGCCCTGCATCCGCCGAGATATTGATCTCCCGGATCGGCCTCTCCGTTCCGGAGATATTTAAGAAAAACATAAATTTTTAAGTAGATTTCTGTGTTGTGGCTCTCTATACGGTACTGCCGTTTTAGGACTAAGCTACTACGAATTAATATTTTACGAGGTACAATTTTAAAAAAAAAAGTTTCTCAAATCTGTGTCTTTTTGTAGTTCGCAAAGTTTAATTTAAGCATTTCTCATTTTTTCCCTATATTTAAGTTTTTTCGTATAGTTTGTCTTAATATTTCTTATTTTTTTATTAATTATTTTCTTTGTTTTTTCACTTATATCCCCCATTTCTCGTCTGAAAAACCTGAAAAAATTCTTATAAATAGATCTCATCTTTTCCTACGTTTCCCATATATATAGTTTTCCTGTTTTATTTGTCTTTCTTTGTTTTTTTAATTGTTTTTAAATACTTTTTTAATTATTTTTCTCGTTTTCTGTGTTTTTCATCCCCTAATATCGATTCTAAAAATCTGAAAAAAATTGTATAAGCTTTTCCCACCGTCACCTACATTCTCTCCATACTCAACTTTTCCGTAAAGTTTGTCCATCTGTGTGTTTCTTGTTTCTTTTTTAGTTTTTTGTGTTTTTCATCCCCCATTCTTCATCCCTCGTCCTTTCTGTGTTCGGCCACCTTGTAGGGCCCTCTGCCCTGCATCCGCCGAGATATTGATCTCCCGGATCGGCCTCTCCGTTCCGGAGATATTTAAGAAAAACATAAATTTTTAAGTAGATTTCTGTGTTGTGGCTCTCTATACGGTACTGCCGTTTTAGGACTAAGCTACTACGAATTAATATTTTACGAGGTACAATTTTAAAAAAAAAAGTTTCTCAAATCTGTGTCTTTTTGTAGTTCGCAAAGTTTAATTTAAGCATTTCTCATTTTTTCCCTATATTTAAGTTTTTTCGTATAGTTTGTCTTAATATTTCTTATTTTTTTATTAATTATTTTCTTTGTTTTTTCACTTATATCCCCCATTTCTCGTCTGAAAAACCTGAAAAAATTCTTATAAATAGATCTCATCTTTTCCTACGTTTCCCATATATATAGTTTTCCTGTTTTATTTGTCTTTCTTTGTTTTTTTAATTGTTTTTAAATACTTTTTTAATTATTTTTCTCGTTTTCTGTGTTTTTCATCCCCTAATATCGATTCTAAAAATCTGAAAAAAATTGTATAAGCTTTTCCCACCGTCACCTACATTCTCTCCATACTCAACTTTTCCGTAAAGTTTGTCCATCTGTGTGTTTCTTGTTTCTTTTTTAGTTTTTTGTGTTTTTCATCCCCCATTCTTCATCCCTCGTCCTTTCTGTGTTCGGCCACCTTGTAGGGCCCTCTGCCCTGCATCCGCCGAGATATTGATCTCCCGGATCGGCCTCTCCGTTCCGGAGATATTTAAGAAAAACATAAATTTTTAAGTAGATTTCTGTGTTGTGGCTCTCTATACGGTACTGCCGTTTTAGGACTAAGCTACTACGAATTAATATTTTACGAGGTACAATTTTAAAAAAAAAAGTTTCTCAAATCTGTGTCTTTTTGTAGTTCGCAAAGTTTAATTTAAGCATTTCTCATTTTTTCCCTATATTTAAGTTTTTTCGTATAGTTTGTCTTAATATTTCTTATTTTTTTATTAATTATTTTCTTTGTTTTTTCACTTATATCCCCCATTTCTCGTCTGAAAAACCTGAAAAAATTCTTATAAATAGATCTCATCTTTTCCTACGTTTCCCATATATATAGTTTTCCTGTTTTATTTGTCTTTCTTTGTTTTTTTAATTGTTTTTAAATACTTTTTTAATTATTTTTCTCGTTTTCTGTGTTTTTCATCCCCTAATATCGATTCTAAAAATCTGAAAAAAATTGTATAAGCTTTTCCCACCGTCACCTACATTCTCTCCATACTCAACTTTTCCGTAAAGTTTGTCCATCTGTGTGTTTCTTGTTTCTTTTTTAGTTTTTTGTGTTTTTCATCCCCCATTCTTCATCCCTCGTCCTTTCTGTGTTCGGCCACCTTGTAGGGCCCTCTGCCCTGCATCCGCCGAGATATTGATCTCCCGGATCGGCCTCTCCGTTCCGGAGATATTTAAGAAAAACATAAATTTTTAAGTAGATTTCTGTGTTGTGGCTCTCTATACGGTACTGCCGTTTTAGGACTAAGCTACTACGAATTAATATTTTACGAGGTACAATTTTAAAAAAAAAAGTTTCTCAAATCTGTGTCTTTTTGTAGTTCGCAAAGTTTAATTTAAGCATTTCTCATTTTTTCCCTATATTTAAGTTTTTTCGTATAGTTTGTCTTAATATTTCTTATTTTTTTATTAATTATTTTCTTTGTTTTTTCACTTATATCCCCCATTTCTCGTCTGAAAAACCTGAAAAAATTCTTATAAATAGATCTCATCTTTTCCTACGTTTCCCATATATATAGTTTTCCTGTTTTATTTGTCTTTCTTTGTTTTTTTAATTGTTTTTAAATACTTTTTTAATTATTTTTCTCGTTTTCTGTGTTTTTCATCCCCTAATATCGATTCTAAAAATCTGAAAAAAATTGTATAAGCTTTTCCCACCGTCACCTACATTCTCTCCATACTCAACTTTTCCGTAAAGTTTGTCCATCTGTGTGTTTCTTGTTTCTTTTTTAGTTTTTTGTGTTTTTCATCCCCCATTCTTCATCCCTCGTCCTTTCTGTGTTCGGCCACCTTGTAGGGCCCTCTGCCCTGCATCCGCCGAGATATTGATCTCCCGGATCGGCCTCTCCGTTCCGGAGATATTTAAGAAAAACATAAATTTTTAAGTAGATTTCTGTGTTGTGGCTCTCTATACGGTACTGCCGTTTTAGGACTAAGCTACTACGAATTAATATTTTACGAGGTACAATTTTAAAAAAAAAAGTTTCTCAAATCTGTGTCTTTTTGTAGTTCGCAAAGTTTAATTTAAGCATTTCTCATTTTTTCCCTATATTTAAGTTTTTTCGTATAGTTTGTCTTAATATTTCTTATTTTTTTATTAATTATTTTCTTTGTTTTTTCACTTATATCCCCCATTTCTCGTCTGAAAAACCTGAAAAAATTCTTATAAATAGATCTCATCTTTTCCTACGTTTCCCATATATATAGTTTTCCTGTTTTATTTGTCTTTCTTTGTTTTTTTAATTGTTTTTAAATACTTTTTTAATTATTTTTCTCGTTTTCTGTGTTTTTCATCCCCTAATATCGATTCTAAAAATCTGAAAAAAATTGTATAAGCTTTTCCCACCGTCACCTACATTCTCTCCATACTCAACTTTTCCGTAAAGTTTGTCCATCTGTGTGTTTCTTGTTTCTTTTTTAGTTTTTTGTGTTTTTCATCCCCCATTCTTCATCCCTCGTCCTTTCTGTGTTCGGCCACCTTGTAGGGCCCTCTGCCCTGCATCCGCCGAGATATTGATCTCCCGGATCGGCCTCTCCGTTCCGGAGATATTTAAGAAAAACATAAATTTTTAAGTAGATTTCTGTGTTGTGGCTCTCTATACGGTACTGCCGTTTTAGGACTAAGCTACTACGAATTAATATTTTACGAGGTACAATTTTAAAAAAAAAAGTTTCTCAAATCTGTGTCTTTTTGTAGTTCGCAAAGTTTAATTTAAGCATTTCTCATTTTTTCCCTATATTTAAGTTTTTTCGTATAGTTTGTCTTAATATTTCTTATTTTTTTATTAATTATTTTCTTTGTTTTTTCACTTATATCCCCCATTTCTCGTCTGAAAAACCTGAAAAAATTCTTATAAATAGATCTCATCTTTTCCTACGTTTCCCATATATATAGTTTTCCTGTTTTATTTGTCTTTCTTTGTTTTTTTAATTGTTTTTAAATACTTTTTTAATTATTTTTCTCGTTTTCTGTGTTTTTCATCCCCTAATATCGATTCTAAAAATCTGAAAAAAATTGTATAAGCTTTTCCCACCGTCACCTACATTCTCTCCATACTCAACTTTTCCGTAAAGTTTGTCCATCTGTGTGTTTCTTGTTTCTTTTTTAGTTTTTTGTGTTTTTCATCCCCCATTCTTCATCCCTCGTCCTTTCTGTGTTCGGCCACCTTGTAGGGCCCTCTGCCCTGCATCCGCCGAGATATTGATCTCCCGGATCGGCCTCTCCGTTCCGGAGATATTTAAGAAAAACATAAATTTTTAAGTAGATTTCTGTGTTGTGGCTCTCTATACGGTACTGCCGTTTTAGGACTAAGCTACTACGAATTAATATTTTACGAGGTACAATTTTAAAAAAAAAAGTTTCTCAAATCTGTGTCTTTTTGTAGTTCGCAAAGTTTAATTTAAGCATTTCTCATTTTTTCCCTATATTTAAGTTTTTTCGTATAGTTTGTCTTAATATTTCTTATTTTTTTATTAATTATTTTCTTTGTTTTTTCACTTATATCCCCCATTTCTCGTCTGAAAAACCTGAAAAAATTCTTATAAATAGATCTCATCTTTTCCTACGTTTCCCATATATATAGTTTTCCTGTTTTATTTGTCTTTCTTTGTTTTTTTAATTGTTTTTAAATACTTTTTTAATTATTTTTCTCGTTTTCTGTGTTTTTCATCCCCTAATATCGATTCTAAAAATCTGAAAAAAATTGTATAAGCTTTTCCCACCGTCACCTACATTCTCTCCATACTCAACTTTTCCGTAAAGTTTGTCCATCTGTGTGTTTCTTGTTTCTTTTTTAGTTTTTTGTGTTTTTCATCCCCCATTCTTCATCCCTCGTCCTTTCTGTGTTCGGCCACCTTGTAGGGCCCTCTGCCCTGCATCCGCCGAGATATTGATCTCCCGGATCGGCCTCTCCGTTCCGGAGATATTTAAGAAAAACATAAATTTTTAAGTAGATTTCTGTGTTGTGGCTCTCTATACGGTACTGCCGTTTTAGGACTAAGCTACTACGAATTAATATTTTACGAGGTACAATTTTAAAAAAAAAAGTTTCTCAAATCTGTGTCTTTTTGTAGTTCGCAAAGTTTAATTTAAGCATTTCTCATTTTTTCCCTATATTTAAGTTTTTTCGTATAGTTTGTCTTAATATTTCTTATTTTTTTATTAATTATTTTCTTTGTTTTTTCACTTATATCCCCCATTTCTCGTCTGAAAAACCTGAAAAAATTCTTATAAATAGATCTCATCTTTTCCTACGTTTCCCATATATATAGTTTTCCTGTTTTATTTGTCTTTCTTTGTTTTTTTAATTGTTTTTAAATACTTTTTTAATTATTTTTCTCGTTTTCTGTGTTTTTCATCCCCTAATATCGATTCTAAAAATCTGAAAAAAATTGTATAAGCTTTTCCCACCGTCACCTACATTCTCTCCATACTCAACTTTTCCGTAAAGTTTGTCCATCTGTGTGTTTCTTGTTTCTTTTTTAGTTTTTTGTGTTTTTCATCCCCCATTCTTCATCCCTCGTCCTTTCTGTGTTCGGCCACCTTGTAGGGCCCTCTGCCCTGCATCCGCCGAGATATTGATCTCCCGGATCGGCCTCTCCGTTCCGGAGATATTTAAGAAAAACATAAATTTTTAAGTAGATTTCTGTGTTGTGGCTCTCTATACGGTACTGCCGTTTTAGGACTAAGCTACTACGAATTAATATTTTACGAGGTACAATTTTAAAAAAAAAAGTTTCTCAAATCTGTGTCTTTTTGTAGTTCGCAAAGTTTAATTTAAGCATTTCTCATTTTTTCCCTATATTTAAGTTTTTTCGTATAGTTTGTCTTAATATTTCTTATTTTTTTATTAATTATTTTCTTTGTTTTTTCACTTATATCCCCCATTTCTCGTCTGAAAAACCTGAAAAAATTCTTATAAATAGATCTCATCTTTTCCTACGTTTCCCATATATATAGTTTTCCTGTTTTATTTGTCTTTCTTTGTTTTTTTAATTGTTTTTAAATACTTTTTTAATTATTTTTCTCGTTTTCTGTGTTTTTCATCCCCTAATATCGATTCTAAAAATCTGAAAAAAATTGTATAAGCTTTTCCCACCGTCACCTACATTCTCTCCATACTCAACTTTTCCGTAAAGTTTGTCCATCTGTGTGTTTCTTGTTTCTTTTTTAGTTTTTTGTGTTTTTCATCCCCCATTCTTCATCCCTCGTCCTTTCTGTGTTCGGCCACCTTGTAGGGCCCTCTGCCCTGCATCCGCCGAGATATTGATCTCCCGGATCGGCCTCTCCGTTCCGGAGATATTTAAGAAAAACATAAATTTTTAAGTAGATTTCTGTGTTGTGGCTCTCTATACGGTACTGCCGTTTTAGGACTAAGCTACTACGAATTAATATTTTACGAGGTACAATTTTAAAAAAAAAAGTTTCTCAAATCTGTGTCTTTTTGTAGTTCGCAAAGTTTAATTTAAGCATTTCTCATTTTTTCCCTATATTTAAGTTTTTTCGTATAGTTTGTCTTAATATTTCTTATTTTTTTATTAATTATTTTCTTTGTTTTTTCACTTATATCCCCCATTTCTCGTCTGAAAAACCTGAAAAAATTCTTATAAATAGATCTCATCTTTTCCTACGTTTCCCATATATATAGTTTTCCTGTTTTATTTGTCTTTCTTTGTTTTTTTAATTGTTTTTAAATACTTTTTTAATTATTTTTCTCGTTTTCTGTGTTTTTCATCCCCTAATATCGATTCTAAAAATCTGAAAAAAATTGTATAAGCTTTTCCCACCGTCACCTACATTCTCTCCATACTCAACTTTTCCGTAAAGTTTGTCCATCTGTGTGTTTCTTGTTTCTTTTTTAGTTTTTTGTGTTTTTCATCCCCCATTCTTCATCCCTCGTCCTTTCTGTGTTCGGCCACCTTGTAGGGCCCTCTGCCCTGCATCCGCCGAGATATTGATCTCCCGGATCGGCCTCTCCGTTCCGGAGATATTTAAGAAAAACATAAATTTTTAAGTAGATTTCTGTGTTGTGGCTCTCTATACGGTACTGCCGTTTTAGGACTAAGCTACTACGAATTAATATTTTACGAGGTACAATTTTAAAAAAAAAAGTTTCTCAAATCTGTGTCTTTTTGTAGTTCGCAAAGTTTAATTTAAGCATTTCTCATTTTTTCCCTATATTTAAGTTTTTTCGTATAGTTTGTCTTAATATTTCTTATTTTTTTATTAATTATTTTCTTTGTTTTTTCACTTATATCCCCCATTTCTCGTCTGAAAAACCTGAAAAAATTCTTATAAATAGATCTCATCTTTTCCTACGTTTCCCATATATATAGTTTTCCTGTTTTATTTGTCTTTCTTTGTTTTTTTAATTGTTTTTAAATACTTTTTTAATTATTTTTCTCGTTTTCTGTGTTTTTCATCCCCTAATATCGATTCTAAAAATCTGAAAAAAATTGTATAAGCTTTTCCCACCGTCACCTACATTCTCTCCATACTCAACTTTTCCGTAAAGTTTGTCCATCTGTGTGTTTCTTGTTTCTTTTTTAGTTTTTTGTGTTTTTCATCCCCCATTCTTCATCCCTCGTCCTTTCTGTGTTCGGCCACCTTGTAGGGCCCTCTGCCCTGCATCCGCCGAGATATTGATCTCCCGGATCGGCCTCTCCGTTCCGGAGATATTTAAGAAAAACATAAATTTTTAAGTAGATTTCTGTGTTGTGGCTCTCTATACGGTACTGCCGTTTTAGGACTAAGCTACTACGAATTAATATTTTACGAGGTACAATTTTAAAAAAAAAAGTTTCTCAAATCTGTGTCTTTTTGTAGTTCGCAAAGTTTAATTTAAGCATTTCTCATTTTTTCCCTATATTTAAGTTTTTTCGTATAGTTTGTCTTAATATTTCTTATTTTTTTATTAATTATTTTCTTTGTTTTTTCACTTATATCCCCCATTTCTCGTCTGAAAAACCTGAAAAAATTCTTATAAATAGATCTCATCTTTTCCTACGTTTCCCATATATATAGTTTTCCTGTTTTATTTGTCTTTCTTTGTTTTTTTAATTGTTTTTAAATACTTTTTTAATTATTTTTCTCGTTTTCTGTGTTTTTCATCCCCTAATATCGATTCTAAAAATCTGAAAAAAATTGTATAAGCTTTTCCCACCGTCACCTACATTCTCTCCATACTCAACTTTTCCGTAAAGTTTGTCCATCTGTGTGTTTCTTGTTTCTTTTTTAGTTTTTTGTGTTTTTCATCCCCCATTCTTCATCCCTCGTCCTTTCTGTGTTCGGCCACCTTGTAGGGCCCTCTGCCCTGCATCCGCCGAGATATTGATCTCCCGGATCGGCCTCTCCGTTCCGGAGATATTTAAGAAAAACATAAATTTTTAAGTAGATTTCTGTGTTGTGGCTCTCTATACGGTACTGCCGTTTTAGGACTAAGCTACTACGAATTAATATTTTACGAGGTACAATTTTAAAAAAAAAAGTTTCTCAAATCTGTGTCTTTTTGTAGTTCGCAAAGTTTAATTTAAGCATTTCTCATTTTTTCCCTATATTTAAGTTTTTTCGTATAGTTTGTCTTAATATTTCTTATTTTTTTATTAATTATTTTCTTTGTTTTTTCACTTATATCCCCCATTTCTCGTCTGAAAAACCTGAAAAAATTCTTATAAATAGATCTCATCTTTTCCTACGTTTCCCATATATATAGTTTTCCTGTTTTATTTGTCTTTCTTTGTTTTTTTAATTGTTTTTAAATACTTTTTTAATTATTTTTCTCGTTTTCTGTGTTTTTCATCCCCTAATATCGATTCTAAAAATCTGAAAAAAATTGTATAAGCTTTTCCCACCGTCACCTACATTCTCTCCATACTCAACTTTTCCGTAAAGTTTGTCCATCTGTGTGTTTCTTGTTTCTTTTTTAGTTTTTTGTGTTTTTCATCCCCCATTCTTCATCCCTCGTCCTTTCTGTGTTCGGCCACCTTGTAGGGCCCTCTGCCCTGCATCCGCCGAGATATTGATCTCCCGGATCGGCCTCTCCGTTCCGGAGATATTTAAGAAAAACATAAATTTTTAAGTAGATTTCTGTGTTGTGGCTCTCTATACGGTACTGCCGTTTTAGGACTAAGCTACTACGAATTAATATTTTACGAGGTACAATTTTAAAAAAAAAAGTTTCTCAAATCTGTGTCTTTTTGTAGTTCGCAAAGTTTAATTTAAGCATTTCTCATTTTTTCCCTATATTTAAGTTTTTTCGTATAGTTTGTCTTAATATTTCTTATTTTTTTATTAATTATTTTCTTTGTTTTTTCACTTATATCCCCCATTTCTCGTCTGAAAAACCTGAAAAAATTCTTATAAATAGATCTCATCTTTTCCTACGTTTCCCATATATATAGTTTTCCTGTTTTATTTGTCTTTCTTTGTTTTTTTAATTGTTTTTAAATACTTTTTTAATTATTTTTCTCGTTTTCTGTGTTTTTCATCCCCTAATATCGATTCTAAAAATCTGAAAAAAATTGTATAAGCTTTTCCCACCGTCACCTACATTCTCTCCATACTCAACTTTTCCGTAAAGTTTGTCCATCTGTGTGTTTCTTGTTTCTTTTTTAGTTTTTTGTGTTTTTCATCCCCCATTCTTCATCCCTCGTCCTTTCTGTGTTCGGCCACCTTGTAGGGCCCTCTGCCCTGCATCCGCCGAGATATTGATCTCCCGGATCGGCCTCTCCGTTCCGGAGATATTTAAGAAAAACATAAATTTTTAAGTAGATTTCTGTGTTGTGGCTCTCTATACGGTACTGCCGTTTTAGGACTAAGCTACTACGAATTAATATTTTACGAGGTACAATTTTAAAAAAAAAAGTTTCTCAAATCTGTGTCTTTTTGTAGTTCGCAAAGTTTAATTTAAGCATTTCTCATTTTTTCCCTATATTTAAGTTTTTTCGTATAGTTTGTCTTAATATTTCTTATTTTTTTATTAATTATTTTCTTTGTTTTTTCACTTATATCCCCCATTTCTCGTCTGAAAAACCTGAAAAAATTCTTATAAATAGATCTCATCTTTTCCTACGTTTCCCATATATATAGTTTTCCTGTTTTATTTGTCTTTCTTTGTTTTTTTAATTGTTTTTAAATACTTTTTTAATTATTTTTCTCGTTTTCTGTGTTTTTCATCCCCTAATATCGATTCTAAAAATCTGAAAAAAATTGTATAAGCTTTTCCCACCGTCACCTACATTCTCTCCATACTCAACTTTTCCGTAAAGTTTGTCCATCTGTGTGTTTCTTGTTTCTTTTTTAGTTTTTTGTGTTTTTCATCCCCCATTCTTCATCCCTCGTCCTTTCTGTGTTCGGCCACCTTGTAGGGCCCTCTGCCCTGCATCCGCCGAGATATTGATCTCCCGGATCGGCCTCTCCGTTCCGGAGATATTTAAGAAAAACATAAATTTTTAAGTAGATTTCTGTGTTGTGGCTCTCTATACGGTACTGCCGTTTTAGGACTAAGCTACTACGAATTAATATTTTACGAGGTACAATTTTAAAAAAAAAAGTTTCTCAAATCTGTGTCTTTTTGTAGTTCGCAAAGTTTAATTTAAGCATTTCTCATTTTTTCCCTATATTTAAGTTTTTTCGTATAGTTTGTCTTAATATTTCTTATTTTTTTATTAATTATTTTCTTTGTTTTTTCACTTATATCCCCCATTTCTCGTCTGAAAAACCTGAAAAAATTCTTATAAATAGATCTCATCTTTTCCTACGTTTCCCATATATATAGTTTTCCTGTTTTATTTGTCTTTCTTTGTTTTTTTAATTGTTTTTAAATACTTTTTTAATTATTTTTCTCGTTTTCTGTGTTTTTCATCCCCTAATATCGATTCTAAAAATCTGAAAAAAATTGTATAAGCTTTTCCCACCGTCACCTACATTCTCTCCATACTCAACTTTTCCGTAAAGTTTGTCCATCTGTGTGTTTCTTGTTTCTTTTTTAGTTTTTTGTGTTTTTCATCCCCCATTCTTCATCCCTCGTCCTTTCTGTGTTCGGCCACCTTGTAGGGCCCTCTGCCCTGCATCCGCCGAGATATTGATCTCCCGGATCGGCCTCTCCGTTCCGGAGATATTTAAGAAAAACATAAATTTTTAAGTAGATTTCTGTGTTGTGGCTCTCTATACGGTACTGCCGTTTTAGGACTAAGCTACTACGAATTAATATTTTACGAGGTACAATTTTAAAAAAAAAAGTTTCTCAAATCTGTGTCTTTTTGTAGTTCGCAAAGTTTAATTTAAGCATTTCTCATTTTTTCCCTATATTTAAGTTTTTTCGTATAGTTTGTCTTAATATTTCTTATTTTTTTATTAATTATTTTCTTTGTTTTTTCACTTATATCCCCCATTTCTCGTCTGAAAAACCTGAAAAAATTCTTATAAATAGATCTCATCTTTTCCTACGTTTCCCATATATATAGTTTTCCTGTTTTATTTGTCTTTCTTTGTTTTTTTAATTGTTTTTAAATACTTTTTTAATTATTTTTCTCGTTTTCTGTGTTTTTCATCCCCTAATATCGATTCTAAAAATCTGAAAAAAATTGTATAAGCTTTTCCCACCGTCACCTACATTCTCTCCATACTCAACTTTTCCGTAAAGTTTGTCCATCTGTGTGTTTCTTGTTTCTTTTTTAGTTTTTTGTGTTTTTCATCCCCCATTCTTCATCCCTCGTCCTTTCTGTGTTCGGCCACCTTGTAGGGCCCTCTGCCCTGCATCCGCCGAGATATTGATCTCCCGGATCGGCCTCTCCGTTCCGGAGATATTTAAGAAAAACATAAATTTTTAAGTAGATTTCTGTGTTGTGGCTCTCTATACGGTACTGCCGTTTTAGGACTAAGCTACTACGAATTAATATTTTACGAGGTACAATTTTAAAAAAAAAAGTTTCTCAAATCTGTGTCTTTTTGTAGTTCGCAAAGTTTAATTTAAGCATTTCTCATTTTTTCCCTATATTTAAGTTTTTTCGTATAGTTTGTCTTAATATTTCTTATTTTTTTATTAATTATTTTCTTTGTTTTTTCACTTATATCCCCCATTTCTCGTCTGAAAAACCTGAAAAAATTCTTATAAATAGATCTCATCTTTTCCTACGTTTCCCATATATATAGTTTTCCTGTTTTATTTGTCTTTCTTTGTTTTTTTAATTGTTTTTAAATACTTTTTTAATTATTTTTCTCGTTTTCTGTGTTTTTCATCCCCTAATATCGATTCTAAAAATCTGAAAAAAATTGTATAAGCTTTTCCCACCGTCACCTACATTCTCTCCATACTCAACTTTTCCGTAAAGTTTGTCCATCTGTGTGTTTCTTGTTTCTTTTTTAGTTTTTTGTGTTTTTCATCCCCCATTCTTCATCCCTCGTCCTTTCTGTGTTCGGCCACCTTGTAGGGCCCTCTGCCCTGCATCCGCCGAGATATTGATCTCCCGGATCGGCCTCTCCGTTCCGGAGATATTTAAGAAAAACATAAATTTTTAAGTAGATTTCTGTGTTGTGGCTCTCTATACGGTACTGCCGTTTTAGGACTAAGCTACTACGAATTAATATTTTACGAGGTACAATTTTAAAAAAAAAAGTTTCTCAAATCTGTGTCTTTTTGTAGTTCGCAAAGTTTAATTTAAGCATTTCTCATTTTTTCCCTATATTTAAGTTTTTTCGTATAGTTTGTCTTAATATTTCTTATTTTTTTATTAATTATTTTCTTTGTTTTTTCACTTATATCCCCCATTTCTCGTCTGAAAAACCTGAAAAAATTCTTATAAATAGATCTCATCTTTTCCTACGTTTCCCATATATATAGTTTTCCTGTTTTATTTGTCTTTCTTTGTTTTTTTAATTGTTTTTAAATACTTTTTTAATTATTTTTCTCGTTTTCTGTGTTTTTCATCCCCTAATATCGATTCTAAAAATCTGAAAAAAATTGTATAAGCTTTTCCCACCGTCACCTACATTCTCTCCATACTCAACTTTTCCGTAAAGTTTGTCCATCTGTGTGTTTCTTGTTTCTTTTTTAGTTTTTTGTGTTTTTCATCCCCCATTCTTCATCCCTCGTCCTTTCTGTGTTCGGCCACCTTGTAGGGCCCTCTGCCCTGCATCCGCCGAGATATTGATCTCCCGGATCGGCCTCTCCGTTCCGGAGATATTTAAGAAAAACATAAATTTTTAAGTAGATTTCTGTGTTGTGGCTCTCTATACGGTACTGCCGTTTTAGGACTAAGCTACTACGAATTAATATTTTACGAGGTACAATTTTAAAAAAAAAAGTTTCTCAAATCTGTGTCTTTTTGTAGTTCGCAAAGTTTAATTTAAGCATTTCTCATTTTTTCCCTATATTTAAGTTTTTTCGTATAGTTTGTCTTAATATTTCTTATTTTTTTATTAATTATTTTCTTTGTTTTTTCACTTATATCCCCCATTTCTCGTCTGAAAAACCTGAAAAAATTCTTATAAATAGATCTCATCTTTTCCTACGTTTCCCATATATATAGTTTTCCTGTTTTATTTGTCTTTCTTTGTTTTTTTAATTGTTTTTAAATACTTTTTTAATTATTTTTCTCGTTTTCTGTGTTTTTCATCCCCTAATATCGATTCTAAAAATCTGAAAAAAATTGTATAAGCTTTTCCCACCGTCACCTACATTCTCTCCATACTCAACTTTTCCGTAAAGTTTGTCCATCTGTGTGTTTCTTGTTTCTTTTTTAGTTTTTTGTGTTTTTCATCCCCCATTCTTCATCCCTCGTCCTTTCTGTGTTCGGCCACCTTGTAGGGCCCTCTGCCCTGCATCCGCCGAGATATTGATCTCCCGGATCGGCCTCTCCGTTCCGGAGATATTTAAGAAAAACATAAATTTTTAGCCCGCCCACCCGCCCTATTATTATATATATAGAATAGGGGGAAAAAATAGACCCAAAAATTTTTATTGCTCAAATTGATAGCCCCGGCTCTAAGGATCACATATGATGCCTTAGAGCCATCCTAGCCCTGGTACCTCGTCGGTTAGTTAAGTTTTAGCTTGCCATGACCGACACAGACATGGCGACGGCGTCCGATACGTCTGTGAGGCCATCTCTGGCCTCAGACGACTCCGACTCGGACGGAGAGTTGACGGCGAGACCCACTGCCGACCGCCGCGGCAAAAAAGCGACGAGCGGGCTCGCCAAGGCGAAGGCCCAGCTCAAAAAGAAGGAAGACGAGGATAGGGAGGTCGCCTTCGAGAAGGCCCTCCGGAGCAGGGCCTTCAGGAAGGCGCCTGATATGACGGCCCCCGAGGCGCAGACCACCTCGGCGAACGCCACGACGGAGGACCCAGCCAGCATGGGCCCGGAGGAGTTGCGCGCGCTGGCTGGCCGCAACATAGCCACCATACTAGAGGTGGCTAAAAAGTCCTCCAATTTGAAGGGAGGCTTTGTTAAAATGCTCAAGGAGTCTTCAGCCTCCCTTCAGAGCATCGTGGACGTTCTGACCTCGCGGTCGGAGGCCGAGGAGACGCGCCGGCTCCGCTCCGACTGCGCCCGTCTGCGGAAGGAGACAGACGGGCTTAAGGAGGAGAACAAGGCCCACCGTCGTGACGTCGCGGAGATGCGAGCCACGGCGGCGGCGGCGGCCAAAGAGGCACCGTCCAGCACCGCACTCGAGCCCCAGGCCCTGGAGGCGCTCCAAGCCTCCCTCGAATCGGCGGTCGCGATGCTCAGCACGCGGCTTTCGGACATCGAGGGGCGCCTTCCATCTGTTGGTGTGCCCTGTCCCGCCCCCGAGGCGGTCAAGAGAAGTGAGACGGTGCAACGAAGTGCACCGTCCTCAAAGGCGCGGGCCGCACCTGCTCCTAAAAAGAGTGCGGCCAAAGCAGCAGCGCCGGCCGCGATCCCTGGCCCGTCCAACGCCCCCGCGCCGCCCGCGGCTGGCGAATCACCGCCGGCCCAGGAGCCGTCTTGGTCGACCGTAGTGCGGAGGGGGAGGAAGAAGAAGGCGTCCCCTCCGGTTGCGGCCCCGGTCATGCCGAGGCAACAAGCGGCCAAGCCGAAGTTGGCCGCGCCCCGTTCGGCTGCAGTGGTGATCTCGCTGCAGCCGGAGGCGGAGAAGGAGGGCGTGACATACGCCCAGGTCCTGGAGCGCGCGGAGCAAGGAGTGAAGCTCCAAGACCTGGGGATAAGCGGCGGTCTGAAAATCCGCCGCTCGGCGACCGGGGCCAGGGTCCTCGAGCTGCCGAGGGCCCATAAAGATCAGGCGGCGAAGTTGGCAGACAGGCTGCGCTCCGTCCTCGACGGGGTTGCGAATGTAGCGCAGCCCGTCAGTAGGGCGGAACTAAAAGTGACGGGTCTCGACGATTCCGTCACTAAAGAGCGGCTTGTCGCAGCGGTCGCGCGCGAGGGGGCCTGCTCCCCTGGGGACGTCCGGTGCGGAGCGGTGCAACGCGGGCCGGGCTACATGGGGATGACCCGCGTCACCTGCCCCATCGCGGCAGCCAAGAAACTGGCCAACGCCGGCCGCCTTCTGGTCGGGTGGAGTGCGGCCAAGGTCGCGCTCCAGGAGCAGCGCCCCACGCGCTGCTTCAAGTGCATGGGCCTCGGCCACACGAAGGCACTCTGCCCGACGGATAAGGAGAGGAGCAGACTGTGCTACCGTTGCGGCTCGGACGGCCACAAATCGTCGAGCTGCTCCGGTAAGCTGCGCTGCGCGGTCTGCGCAGAGGCCGGCAAGCCCTCTGGGCATATGATGGGGGCGCGGGACTGCAACCCCCCCATCAGGAAGGGAAAGGTGGTCCCCGGCACCAGGACCACCCCCACATCGAACGACGCTAGCCGCCAGGCACGCGAGGAAGCCAATTCGAACTCAAAATGAGTGCACAATCGATTGGCTTCCTCCAAACGAACGTGAACCACTCCGCCGGAGCGCAGGACCTCTTGCTGCAGTCCATGGCGGAGTGGGAGATAGACCTGGCGGTGGCCTGCGAGCCCTACTTCGTCCCTCCCCTAGCTCATTGGGTGGGGGATGTGGACGGATCGGTGGCGGTCCTCTCAAGGAGCGGCACGGGTCCCCCCCTCTCACTCATCGAGAGGGGCTCGGGCTACGTTGTGGCGGGGTGGGGGGAGTACGCGGTCGTCGGAACGTACTTCTCCCCCAACCGCAGCCTTGCTGAGTTCGAGACGTATCTCGGCTCGGTCAGAGCTGCGGTGGCCAGGCAGTCGCCGATGCCTACCTTGGTTCTCGGCGACTTAAACGCGAAGTCGCGTGCCTGGGGCAACCCTGCCACGAATCCGCGAGGGAGGGCCGTCCAAGTGTGGGCGCTACTCTCCAGCCTGTCCCTACTCAACAGGGGGCAGGTTCACACATGCGTGCGCCACAACGGGGGGTCCGTGGTGGACGTCTCGTTCGCCACCCCGGTGGTAGCACGCAAAGTGTCGAACTGGAGAGTAGAGGAAGAGGTGGAGACTCTGTCGGATCACCGCTACATCCGATTTGAGATCTCCACCTCTCGCAGGCCGGCGGAACCCCAGAGGGTGCCGACTACGCTGCCGAGGTGGTCTCTTGGTCAGTTAGACCGTGAGCTGGTTAAGGAGGCCGCCATCGTGCAGCGGTGGGGTTCCGCGGGACGGGAGGAGGAGGGAGCCAGCGTCGAGGAGCTGGCGGGCCGCATGCGCAGTGCCCTCAAAGAGGTCTGCGATGCGGCCATGCCGAGGACCCGGCGAAGAGTTCCGCGCCGGCATGTCTACTGGTGGTCGCCCGAAATAGCCGAACTTCGGGCGACGTGCAGCCGGGCGCGGAGGGCCTACGTCCGCTGTCGCAGGCGCAACGGCCTCGACGCGGACCTAGAGGGGCAATTCTTGGCCACTTACCGCCAGCTGAAAAAAGATCTGCAGCTGGCGATAAGTCAGGCCAAGGAGAAGGCGAGAGAGGAGTTGCTGGCGGGTCTCAATCGAGACCCGTGGGGGCGGCCGTATCGTGGTGTTCGCGGAAAGTTCCGCACCCAAGCCGCCCCCGTGACGGAAACGTTACCGCCGGAGCTCCTCCTGCGCCTGGTGGGGGAACTGTTTCCCCACCCAGGTGAGTTTGTCCCTCCGCCTATGGCCCCCCGCTCCGTGATAGAGGACGCAGTGGATCCGCCACTGATCACGGAGCGGGAAATGGAGATGGCCCTCGATCGCTTGAGGGCCAAGAAGACGGCGCCGGGTCCGGACGGGGTTCCAGGGCGAGTTCTGTGCGTCGCCCTGGAATACCTAGGTGCAAGGCTTCGGGGTCTGTTCGACGCATGTCTGAGCAGCGGGCAGTTTCCGAAGCCTTGGAAAGAAGGGAAGCTGGTGCTGTTGCCGAAGGAGGGTCGACCACCTGGCTCCTCCTCGGCATACAGGCCGATTGTGCTGCTGAGCGAGACGGGCAAGTTGTTTGAGAAGATTCTTGCGGCCCGTCTCGTTCAGCACCTCGATGAGGTTGGTCCGGGTCTGTCAGAGGCCCAGTTCGGGTTCAGGGCGGGTCGTTCGACTGTCGACGCCCTGAACGCCCTGAAGACTCGGACCACGGAAGCGGTGGCCCAGGGGCAGGTGGTCCTGGCGGTGTCGCTGGACGTGGCGAACGCCTTTAACAGTCTCCCATTCGGCACGATTAGGGAGGCACTCCGATACCATGGGGTGCCGACCTATCTGAGGAGGCTGTTGGAGGCGTACCTCCAGGACCGAGAGGTCGTCTGGGCGGGGGGCGACGGGAAGTTGGTCCGGCGTCGGGTAGGCTGCGGCGTTCCACAAGGGTCGGTTCTCGGCCCAATTTTGTGGAACGTCGGCTTTGATTGGCTCCTGAGAGCCCCCGTCCTTCCCGGTATGGGGGTGTTGTGTTATGCGGATGACACCCTCATTACCGCGACGGGGCGGGACTTTCGGGAGGCGGCCCGCCTGGCCGAGGTCGGAACGACTCTTACCGTGGACCGGATGGAGATGCTGGGCTTGAGGGTCTCCATATCCAAAACGGAGGCCCTCCTTTTCCACGGTCCACGGAGGGGCCCCCCACGAGGGGCGAGTATCACCGTCCACGGGACGGTGATCGCTGTGCAGGCCCAGATGAAGTACCTGGGCCTGACCCTGGACGGACGATGGAGCTTCGGGCAGCATTTCGTGCAGCTCGGCCCGAGGCTCATCAACGCCGCCGCCGCCTTAGGCCGCCTCCTACCCAACGTGGGAGGACCGGAGTCACTATGCCGGCGCCTCTATGCCGGTGTGGTGAGGTCGATGGCACTGTACGGTGCCCCGATTTGGGTGGACGCACTCACCGCTTCCAACAGGGCCCTCCTGCGAAAACCGCAGAGGGTCATAGCGGTGAGGGCGATAAGGGGTTATCGTACGGTGTCGTGGACAGCGGCGACCCTCCTCGCGGGCGATCCGCCCTGGGAACTCCAGGCGGAGGTGCTCGCGGAGGTGTACCGCTTCCGGGCCGAGGCGAGGGAGCGCGGCGACCGTCCAGGGACGGCGGAGGTCGGGCGGATCAGGGCTCTAGCCCAGCAGGCCCTGATCACCCGATGGGAGGAGGACCTCGGGTCCCCCACGGCGGGCCTGGCGACAGTGGAGGCGGTACGTCCCCACTTGAGTCGCTGGGTCAACAGAAAGCGAGGCACGCTCTCGTACAGGTTGACGCAGGTACTTACCGGACACGGTTGTTTCGGTAAGTACCTGCACGAGATTGCGCGGCGGGAGGTTTCCCCCTCCTGCCACGAGTGTGGTGCGCCATTCGACACGGCGCATCACACCCTGAGAGAGTGTGCCGCGTGGGGGCCCCAGAGGCATTCCCTGGCGGCGGTCTTAGGCGGAGACCTCTCCTTGCCGAGCATCATCAACGCGATGCTCGGTAGTGAGAGGTGCTGGTCGGAGATGGCCTCCTTCTGTGAAAGTGTTATGTCGCAGAAGGAGGCCGCGGAGCGGGAGCGGGAGGAGAATTCCGCTGCAGACCCGCTCCGCCGTAGAAGACCGGGGGGAAGGAAGCGCCGTTTTGCGCACCTTCTCCCCCCGCCACAATAGGCGCCGCCGGGGCTAGGGGGGTTACCAGTACCCTGGGACTCCTCCCTAGAGAATGGAGGCCCGCATAGGCGGGCCGAACGTCGGAGCGTCACGGTAGCATGCGCAAGCGATCCCGTGGCGCTCCACTTAAGACGAGAAGGGTACCGTGGTGGTTTTAGTCGGTAAGAGTCCGACATAACCCTCCTTCAGAGGGTACCCATGAGGGTTTCCCCACGTTAAAAAAAAAAAAAAAAAAAAGGTTAGGTTAGGTTAGGTTAGGTTAGGTTAGGTTAGGTTAGGTTAGGTTAGGTTAGGTTAGGTTAGGTTAGGTTAGGTTAGGTTAGGTCGGGGTGCATGTCGGTCACCTCCTCGTGGTGCACCCTGGGCAACGGGGTCGACCGGCATTCCGACGATTTTCCGGTAATGCCTGTCGATCGCGGCTAACGACTGACGCGGCGGTTATCTCGTGGTCTGGGTTTTGGCCACGAGGGCGACCACTTCTTTACAAGTGGGCGCAGCGGGGGGGGGGGAATATATATATTTATTTTATATTATATTTTCTTTACATTTCGGAGGGACTCGTTATCGGTTTTTAGAGTCGAGTAGGAGGAGAGGCGGGTTTACTCATTCTCGGTATCGAGTCTGAGTAAACAAGACTATTGTCACCACCTCTCGAACTCGTTTCCCCATTCTGGGTGTTGTGGATCATGTCTCGCAGCCTGGAGTGGGACCGAGGGCCTTGCCTTAGTCGGCTGGGTCGAGAGGAGCCAACCTCAATAAAAAACAATAGCATAGAGATCCCGTGATACCGCCCGACCTCACGGTGTAATAGGGTTACCAAGGTACAGGGGGCACTGCCTTGGTGGACAATTTATTTCCGCCTTACTCGTGGGACTTTTTATGGAAAGCTCAATAAAAAACCCAAACAACGGACTTCCGATTGCTACACGAATGGCTATTGACGAAACGGTGGTGGAGGTGGGCGCCCCGATGGCGCGCGCTGAAACCAAAGACCTTGGCGTAACAAAGGAACTGGTTGTTCGATTGGAACGGCTCTCTGAGTCGGACTCGTCGAACGCCAGTTATGTTAGCATGACGGATAGGAATAGACGAAAGGCGGAGAAGCGGTCCCATCCCAGGGACAACTTCTCCGGAACTGAGAGTGATGCGAGCGCGCAGCAAAGTGACTGCGGCTCAGATGCATCAATCGGTCGGTGGCTGAAGCCTTCGTCCAAAAGGGGGCGGGGTCGACCGCCCTCGAGCGGACAATATGTGGGCTTCGGCAAGCACCGAGCCGAGCTCCAAGCGGAGAAGGCGAAGGAGCAGCGTTTCCAGACAGAGGATGCGCTGGTCCTTTACAACGCCAAGGCCAAGGTGGCCATTGAAGCAAGGGCGGCACGCCTGAGAAACCGCGGTGCGGTTGTCGAGGACGTGCCGCGGACCTCCGCTGCTCTAGAAGCAGAAATTAAGGAGGCAGCGAATGTCGTAGCGCAGGTGGCCGACAAGTCGAGCAACCTCAAGGGCACATACGTTCGGGCCCTCAGGTCGGCCGTTGACACCATCAATGGTGCGTCGTCCGAATTGAGGACGATCAAAAAGTGTGATGATGTTGCCCGCTTGGAGGCACTCAACGCGCAGATGGCGGGCCAATTGGCCGAGCTGCGCCGAGAGGTCGCCCAGATGCGGCAACAGCCCGCTGCGAGTAGCACGGCTGACTTCAAGAAGGCGATGGAAGAGGTAATCCGAGCGAACCAGGAGCAGTTCAGAATGCTGAACGCACGCTTCGAGGGGATCGAGGACCGCCTCCTTCCGGAGCCTCGGCTGCGGCCTCCGCTCGCCGCCGACCGGAAAGCAGCTCAGGCTGCAAAAACGAAGGCACCTGAGAAGGTGTCCTCGGTAGAGGTGGCCAAGCCGAAGCGTTCACGACGCTCGAACTTGGCTGCCAAAGAAGCGGCGGCCAAAAGGACCGCTCCTTCCACGTCCGTGGAACCCGCGGTGCCAGAGGCCGCGGCTGTTCCGTGGAGCGCTGTCGTCGGACGAAAGTCCAAGAAGGCGACCAGCAAACCGGCGGCGGCTACGACGAGGCAGGCTCCTGCGAAGGAGTCTAAAAAAGCCAAGAAGGCGAAAAAGGCTCCTGCAAAGGAGCCCAAAAAACGTAGGGTGAAGCTCCGCTCCCCTCGCACCGAGGTGATAACTATCACGTTAAAGCCCGGTGCTGAGGAGAAAGGAGTAACATACGAGCAGGTCTTGGCTCAAGCCAAGAGCCAAATAAGCCTGCGGGAGGTCGGCCTGACGACGGTGCGATTCCGTACGTCAGCCACGGGTGCCCGGATGTTGGAGATACCTCCGGGCACAAACGAAGCGGAGAAGGCGGCAGATGCCCTAGCGGGCAAGCTCCGCGAAGTTCTCAGCCCGGACGTGGTCCAGGTGCATCGACCCACTAAGTGCGTAGAGCTTAGGGTCATGGACCTGGACGACTCGGTCACGGCTGAGGAGGTCGTGGCAGCGGTCGCTGCAGATGGGGGTTGCTCTTCAGGAGCGATCAGACCCGGGGTCATCGCTCGGGGACCGAGGGGCTCCGGCTCGCTGTGGTTGAGCTGCCCAGTAGGGGCGGCGAAACCCATAGTCGAGACCGGCCGGGTTAGAGTCGGGTGGGTTTCGGCTCGGGTGGTACTGCTCGAGCCCAGGCCACTGCGCTGTTTCCGGTGTCTCGAGGGGGGACATATGGGGGCCAGGTGCGACAGGGGTGTCGACCGTAGCCTGTTGTGCTTCCGGTGTGGTCAGCCTGGCCACAAGTACCGGGAGTGCACCGCCGCTGACGCAAACTGCGTCGTCTGCGTAGCGGCAGGTAAGCCAGCGGCTCATGCCGTTGGCAGCAAAGAGTGCCAGGGCGGTAAGGCCCGAACGGCACTCCTAAATAAGAAGGCCAAGACGGTGACGAAAGGCTCAGTATCCGCGTCGTCACGGCCGCCGGTGGAGACAATGGAGACCTCGTAATAACGATGGCCTTACACTGTCTCCAGGCCAATGTAAACCACTCTGCAAGAGCTCAGGACCTCCTGGTCCAAAGCATAGCAGAGTGGCGAATCAACCTGGCGGTGGTGTCGGAGCCCTATTTCGTTCCCTCGCGGGACGACTGGGTCTCCGATCACGATAGGGTGGTGGCTATTGTCGCCCCCGCCGTGGCTGGCTCCCCGGCCATCGAGGGTGTCGCAAAGGGTAGGGGGTTCGTGCTGGCCGTCGTCGGTGGTGTGGCAGTCGTCGGCGTCTACGCGTCGCCCAATCGGAGTCTCGCCGAGTTCGAGCGTATGCTGATCGAGGTCGGGGCTCTGGTCGGGCAGATATCGCCCACCCCTGTGCTGGTCGCGGGGGACTTCAACGCCAAATCAACGGCTTGGGGTTCCCCGAGGACGGATTCACGAGGTGAGGCTTTGGTCGAGTGGGCCACGTCGCTGGGGCTCGTCGTCCTCAACGATGGGTCGGAGAGCACGTGCGTGCGGCAGCAGGGCGAATCGACCGTGGACATCACGTTCGCATCCAACGCCCTCGCCCGTCGTGCTCGGGATTGGAGAGTGGTGACGAACGTGGAGACGCTGTCCGACCACCGGTATATCCGGTTCGGTTTCGGTTCTGCGTCTTCCGTCTCACCCACAGGAAACGACGCTCTGCCCACCGCCCGACGTACGGATGGGCCACGCTGGTGTCTGAGCCGTCTCGACAGCCAGCTGGCGAAAGAGGCGGCCATCGTCGAAGCCTGGGGGGCAGGCTCCGACATGGCGGTAGTCCGAGAGGTCGACCGAGAGGCCGACCGAATCGGTGCCGCTCTGTCTCGCATTTGCGATGCGGCGATGCCGAGGGCGAAACCGTACAAGCCGCGCCGTCGGCTGTACTGGTGGCGTCCAGAGCTCCGCCAATTGCGCAAAGCGTGCGTGGCAGCACGCCGACGCTACAGTCGGTGTAGGAGGAGAAGGGTCCGTGACCACGACTCCGAAGGCGTCTTATACGCCGCCTACAGGGCCGCCTGTCAAACGCTGCAAACGGCCATCGCGCAGGCCAAAGAAGCGGCGTGGGGGGAATGGCTTGCGACACTCGATAGGGACCCTTGGGGGAGACCATATCGTGTCGTGCGGCAAAAGCTCCGACCGTATGCTCCCCCGCTAACCAGCAGTCTCCAGCCGTCACTCCTGGAGAGTGTAGTGGGTGCACTTTTTCCCGAAAGGGGAGAATTCGTGCCTCCGACGATGGCGCCCATCATCGGACCTCGCGAGATCGAGGATCCGGTGATTCCGGCGGTCACTGAGACGGAGTTACAGGAGGCCGCCCTGAAACTCCGGTCGAAAAAGACGGCACCGGGGCCCGATGGTATCCCGGGGCGCGCCTTGGCGATCGCGTTGGATGAGATGGGGATCAGTATTCGGCACTTTTTCACCGAGTGCCTGACTCAGGGTAGGTTTCCGCATCGGTGGAAAACGGGCAGACTCGTTCTGATCCGCAAGGACGGACGACCTCCCGATCAGCCTTCGGCCTACCGCCCGATAGTGTTGCTCGACGAGACGAGCAAGCTATTCGAGCGTGTGCTCGCTACCCGTCTTGCGGATAGCATGGAGCCGGGTCTTAGCGAGCGGCAGTATGGTTTTCGCCCTGGCCGCTCGACACTGGACGCGATCGCCAGGGTACGGGACCTGGCAGAGGAGGAGGTCTCACGGGGTGGGGTCGTAATGGCGGTGTCATTGGATATCTCCAATGCCTTCAACACCCTTCCTTGGGAAGTGGTGACGGAGGCGTTGCGATTCCACAATGTGCCGGCCTACTTGAGGCGTACCGTGGCCGATTATTTTTCGGGCAGAGCGGTGGCCTACCCGACCAGGGAGGGCTGGGGTAGGAGGGCGTTGTCGTGCGGTGTCCCGCAGGGTTCGGTCCTAGGACCACTCCTGTGGAACATAGGGTACGACTGGGTGCTGCGCGGGGCCACGCTGCGGGGGGTCGACGTAACTTGTTACGCCGACGACACCCTCGTGTCGGCCCGTGGCAGTTCCTATCGCGAGGCGGCCTATCTCGCCACGGCGGGAGTGGCACACGCTGTGCACCGCATCCGCGCTTTGGGTCTGGAGGTCGCCCTACACAAATCCGAGGCACTCGTGTTTCACGGGCCTCGGAACGGACCACCACCGGGGGCGACAATAACGGTGGGCGGAATCTCCATCTCTGTCGGGGCGACGATGAGATATCTCGGACTCGTCCTCGACGGTAGGTGGAATTTCGAAGAGCACTTCCGGCGCTTGGCCCCAAGGCTGGTGGCCGCAGCTGGAGCGCTCGGCCAGATCCTTCCCAACGTGGGCGGGCCAGGAGGCGCCTGCAGGCGTTTGTACGCCGGTGTCGTTCGCTCGATGGCGCTCTACGGGGCGCCGATATGGGCGGACGCACTGAGCGCTCGCAACGTCGCTTCACTGCGGCGTCCGCAGCGGGCGATGGCGCTAAGAGCGGCTCGTGCGTACCGCACGGTGTCGTACAACGCGGCGTGTCTGCTCGCCGGAACCCCGCCTTGGGACCTCGAGGCCGAGGCTAATTCGAGCGTCTACTGGCGGGCGAAGGTTGCAATAGCAGACGGGAACCGACCCCATCCAAGTGAGGTCCACCATTGGCGCGAAGAGGCCCGCGAAAGGCTCTTCGCCAAATGGTCGGAGCGTTTAGGAGTCCCGGGATCCAGCCGGGAACTCGTAGCGGCTATTCGGCCCGTACTGAGGGAGTGGGTCGAGCGCAAGCACGGCCCCTCCACATATCACCTCGCGCAGCTCTTGACCGGGCACGGATGCTTTGCCAAGTATCTGTGCGAGGTGGTGGGCAGGGAACCCTCGGAGTTGTGCCACCATTGTGACTATGTAGCCGTGGATACGGCCGAACACACGCGCGCAGAGTGCCCAGCTTGGGCGGAGCCTCGCGCTGTGCTATCCACTGCCATAGCAGGAGGAGACCTGTCGCTTCCGGTCCTCGTTAAGAGAATGACCGAAAGCAAAGAGGCCTGGGCGGCAGTATGCGCGTTTAGCGACGCCGTACTGTCGCAAAAGGAGGCGGCGGAGCGAGAGAGGGAGGACGATCCCAACTCGCTCCCGCTACGTCGGAGGAGGTCAGGGCGGCGACGGCGAGCCTTCGCAATGCGAACGCTACCGCCGCCGGTCTGATGATGTGGCGTCGAAAGACGCCAGAGTAGGAAGGTGCGCCTGCCATCACGGTGCACCTTCGAGTAGTGTTGCTTAGAAGCAACATTCGCAGGCGGGGTCGCGGTTGCAAGCAAACGCGTTCCCGTAACCCTGCCGCCTTGCGCGAAGGCGGAATATCGAGGTCTGGTTTTAGTGGGTAGGACGGGCAGCCGGGTATCGGACAGCCGATGACTCGGGGTCCCCGTGAGTCCCACATAGCCGTCGCGGCCACCCGGCCGGGCGGTATGCGTAAATGCATTTCCCCTCGTTAAAAAAAAAAAAAAAAAAAAAAAGGTTAGGTTAGGTTAGGTTAGGTTAGGTTAGGTTAGGTTAGGTTAGGTTAGGTTAGGTTAGGTTAGGTTAGGTTAGGTTAGGTTAGGTTAGGTTAGGTTAGGTTAGGTTAGGTTAGGTTAGGTTAGGTTGGGGTGGTGCAAGTCGGTCACCTCCTCGTGGTGCACCCTGGGCAACGGGGTCGACCGGCATTCCGACGATTTTCCGGAAATGCCTGTCGATCGCGGCTAACGACTGACGCGGCGGTTATCTCGTGGTCTGGGTTTTGGCCACGAGGGCGCCCACTTCTTTACAAGTGGGCGCAGCGGGGGGGGGGAATATATATATTTATTTTATATTATATTTTCTTTACATTTCGGAGGGACTCGTTATCGGTTTTTAGAGTCGAGTAGGAGGAGAGGCGGGTTTACTCATTCTCGGTATCGAGTCTGAGTAAACAAGACTATTGTCACCACCTCTCGAACTCGTTTCCCCATTCTGGGTGTTGTGGATCATGTCTCGCAGCCTGGAGTGGGACCGAGGGCCTTGCCTTAGTCGGCTGGGTCGAGAGGAGCCAACCTCAATAAAAAACAATAGCATAGAGATCCCGTGATACCGCCCGACCTCACGGTGTAATAGGGTTACCAAGGTACAGGGGGCACTGCCTTGGTGGACAATTTATTTCCGCCATACTCGTGGGACTAATATGGAAAGTTCAAATATTAAAACCACACACGGACAAACCGATACAGCCTTGCGATTGGATAATGACGATATGGTGGTGGAGGTGGGCGCCCCGATGGCGCGCGCTGAAACCAAAGACCTTGGCGTAACAAAGGAACTGGTGGTTCGGCTTGAACGGCTCTCTGAGTCGGACTCGTCGGCCGCCAGTTATGTTAGCATGACGGATAGGAATAGACGAAAGGCGGAGAAGCGGTCCCATCCCAGGGACAACTTCTCCGGATCCGAGAGTGATGCGAGCGCGCAGCAAAGTGACTGCGGCTCAGATGCATCAATCGGTCGGTGGCTGAAGCCTTCGTCCAAAAGGGGGCGGGGCCGACCGCCCTCGACCGGACAATATGTGGGCTTCGGCAAGCACCGAGCCGAGCTCCAAGCGGAGAAGGCGAAGGAGCAGCGCTTCCAGACAGAGGATGCGCTGGTCCTTTACAACGCCAAGGCCAAGGTGGCCATTGAGGAAAGGGCGGCACGCCTGAGAAACCGTGTGGTTGTCGAGGACGTGCCGCGGACCTCCGCTGCTCTAGAGGCAGAAATTAAGGAGGCAGCGAATGTCGTAGCGCAGGTGGCCGACAAGTCGAGCAACCTCAAGGGCACATACGTTCGGGCCCTCAGGTCGGCCGTTGACACCATCAAAGGTGCGTCGTCCGAGCTGAGGACGATCAAGAAGTGCGATGATGTTGCCCGCTTGGAGGCACTCAACGCGCAGATGGCGGGCCAATTGGCCGAGCTGCGCCGAGAGGTCGCCCAGATACGGCAACAGCCCGCTGCGAGTAGCACGGCTGAATTCAAGAAGGCGATGGAAGAGGTAATCCGAGCGAACCAGGAGCAGTTCAGAATGCTGAACGCACGCTTCGAGGGGATCGAGGACCGCCTCCTTCCGGAGCCTCGGTTGCGGCCTCCGCTCGCCGCCGATCGGAAAGCAGCTCAGGCTGCAAAAACGAAGGCACCTGAGAAGGTGTCCTCGGTAGAGGTGGCCAAGCCGAAGCGTTCACGACGCTCGAACTTGGCTGCCAAAGAAGCGGCGGCCAAAAGGACCGCTCCTTCCACGTCCGCGGAACCCGCGGTGCCAGAGGCCGCGGCTGTTCCGTGGAGCGCTGTCGTCGGACGAAAGTCCAAGAAGGCGACAAGCAAACCGGCGGCGGCGACGACGACGAGGCAGACTCCTGCGAAGGAGTCTAAAAAAGCCAAGAAGGCGAAAAAGACTCCTGCAAAGGAGTCCAAAAAACGTAGGGTGAAGCTCCGCTCCCCTCGCACCGAGGTGATAACTATCACGTTAAAGCCCGGTGCTGAGGAGAAAGGAGCGACATACGAACAGGTTTTGGCTCAAGCTAAGAGCCAAATCAGCCTGCGCGAGATCGGCCTGACGACGGTGCGATTCCGTACGTCAGCCACGGGTGCCCGGATGTTGGAGATACCTCCGGGCACAAATGAGGCGGAGAAGGCGGCAGATGCCCTAGCGGGCAAGCTCCGCGAAGTCCTCAGTCCGGACGTGGTCCAGGTGCATCGACCCACTAAGTGCGTAGAGCTTAGGGTCATGGACCTGGACGACTCGGTCACGGCTGAGGAGGTCGTGGCAGCGGTCGCTGCAGATGGGGGTTGCTCCTCAGGAGCGATCAGACCCGGGGTCATCACTCGGGGACCGAGGGGTTCCGGCTCGCTGTGGTTAAGCTGCCCAGTAGGGGCGGCAAAACCCATAGTCGAGGCCGGCCGGGTTAGAGTCGGGTGGGTTTCGGCTCGGGTGGTACTGCTCGAGCCCAGGCCACTGCGCTGTTTCCGGTGTCTCGAGGGGGGACATATGGGGGCCAGGTGCGACAGGGGTGTCGACCGTAGCCTGTTGTGCTTCCGGTGTGGTCAGCCTGGCCACAAGTACCGGGAGTGCACCGCCGCTGACGCAAACTGCGTCGTCTGCGTAGCGGCAGGTAAGCCAGCGGCTCATGCCGTTGGCAGCAAAGAGTGCCAGGGCGGTAAAGCCCGAACGGCACTCGTAAACAAGAAGGCCAAGACAGTGACGAAAGGCCCAGTAGCCTCGTCGTCACGGCCGCCGGTGGAGACAATGGAGACCTCGTAATAACGATGGCCTTACACTGTCTCCAGGCCAATGTGAACCACTCTGCAAGAGCTCAGGACCTCCTGGTCCAAAGCATAGCAGAGTGGCGAATCAACCTGGCGGTGGTGTCGGAGCCCTATTTCGTTCCCTCGCGGGACGACTGGGTCTCCGATCACGATAGGGTGGTGGCTATTGTCGCCCCCGCCGTGGCTGGCTCCCCGGCCATCGAGGGTGTCGCAAAGGGTAGGGGGTTCGTGCTGGCCGTCGTCGGTGGTGTGGCAGTCGTCGGCGTCTACGCGTCGCCCAATCGGAGTCTCGCCGAGTTCGAGCGTATGCTGATCGAGGTCGGGGCTCTGGTCGGGCAGATATCGCCCACCCCCGTGCTGGTCGCGGGGGACTTCAACGCCAAATCAACGGCTTGGGGTTCCCCGAGGACGGATTCACGAGGTGAGGCTTTGGTCGAGTGGGCCACGTCGCTGGGGCTCGTAGTCCTCAACGATGGGTCGGAGAGCACGTGCGTGCGGCAGCAGGGCGAATCGATCGTGGACATCACGTTCGCGTCCAACGCCCTCGCCCGTCGTGCTCGGGATTGGAGAGTGGTGACGAACGTGGAGACGCTGTCCGACCACCGGTATATCCGGTTCGGTTTCGGTTCTGCGTCTTCCGTCTCTCCCACAGGAAACGACGCTCTGCCCACCGCCGGACGTACGGATGGGCCACGCTGGTGTCTGAGCCGTCTCGACAGCCAGCTGGCGAAAGAGGCGGCCATCGTCGAAGCCTGGGGGGCAGGTTCCGACATGGCGGTAGTCCGAGAGGTCGATCGAGAGGCCGACCGAATCGGTGCCGCTCTGTCTCGCATTTGCGATGCGGCGATGCCGAGGGCGAAACCGTACAAGCCGCGCCGTCGGCTGTACTGGTGGCGTCCAGAGCTCCGCCAATTGCGCAAAGCGTGCGTGGCAGCACGCCGACGCTACAGTCGGTGTAGGAGGAGAAGGGTCCGTGACCACGACTCCGAAGGCGTCTTATACGCCGCCTACAGGGCCGCCTGTCAAACGCTGCAAACGGCCATCGCGCAGGCCAAAGAAGCGGCGTGGGGGGAATGGCTTGCGACACTCGATAGGGACCCTTGGGGGAGACCATATCGTGTCGTGCGGCAAAAGCTCCGACCGTATGCTCCCCCGCTAACCAGCAGTCTCCAGCCGTCACTCCTGGAGAGTGTAGTGGGTGCACTTTTTCCCGAAAGGGAAGAATTTGTGCCTCCGACGATGGCGCCCATCATCGGACCTCGCGAGATCGAGGATCCGGTGATTCCGGCGGTCACTGAGACGGAGTTACAGGAGGCCGCCCTGAAACTCCGGTCGAAAAGGACGGCACCGGGGCCCGATGGTATCCCGGGGCGTGCCTTGGCGATCGCGTTGGATGAGATGGGGGACAGCATTAAGCACTTTTTCACCGCGTGCTTGGCTCAGGGTAGGTTTCCGCAACGGTGGAAAACGGGCAGACTCGTTCTGATCCGCAAGGACGGACGACCGCCCGATCAGCCTTCGGCCTACCGCCCGATAGTGTTGCTCGACGAGACGAGCAAGCTATTCGAGCGTGTGCTCGCTACCCGTCTCGCGGGTAGCATGGAGCCGGGTCTTAGCGAGCGGCAGTATGGTTTTCGCCCTGGCCGCTCGACACTGGACGCGATCGCCAGGGTACGGGATCTGGCAGAGAAGGAGGTCTCACGGGGTGGGGTCGTAATGGCGGTGTCATTGGATATCTCCAATGCCTTCAACACCCTTCCTTGGGAAGTGGTGACGGAGGCGTTGCGATTCCACAATGTGCCGGCCTACTTGAGGCGTACCGTGGCCGATTATTTATCGGGCAGAGCGGTGGCCTACCCGACCAGGGAGGGCTGGGGTAGGAGGGCGTTGTCGTGCGGTGTCCCGCAGGGTTCGGTCCTAGGACCACTCCTGTGGAACATAGGGTACGACTGGGTGCTGCGCGGGGCCACGCTGCGGGGGGTCGACGTAACTTGTTACGCCGACGACACCCTCGTGTCGGCCCGTGGCAGTTCCTATCGCGAGGCGGCCTATCTCGCCACGGCGGGAGTGGCACACGCTGTGCACCGCATCCGCGCTTTGGGTCTGGAGGTCGCCCTGCACAAATCCGAGGCACTCGTGTTTCACGGGCCTCGGAACGGACCACCACCGGGGGCGACAATAACGGTGGGCGGAATCTCCATCTCCGTCGGGGCGACGATGAGATATCTCGGACTCGTCCTCGACGGTAGGTGGAATTTCGAAGAGCACTTCCGGCGCTTGGCCCCAAGGTTGGTGGCCGCAGCCGGAGCGCTCGGCCAGATCCTTCCCAACGTGGGCGGGCCAGGAGGCGCCTGCAGGCGTTTGTACGCCGGTGTCGTTCGCTCGATGGCGCTCTACGGGGCGCCGATATGGGCGGACGCACTGAGCGCTCGCAACGTCGCTTCGCTGCGGCGTCCGCAGCGGGCGATGGCGCTCAGGGCGGCCCGTGCATACCGCACGGTGTCGTACAACGCGGCGTGTCTGCTCGCCGGAACCCCGCCTTGGGACCTCGAGGCCGAGGCCAATTCGAGCGTCTACTGGCGGGCGAAGGTTGCAATAGCAGACGGGAACCGACCCCATCCAAGTGAGGTCCACCATTGGCGCGAAGAGGCCCGCGAAAGGCTCTTCGCCAAATGGTCGGAGCGTTTAGGAGTCCCGGGATCCAGCCGGGAACTCGTAGCGGCTATTCGGCCCGTACTGAGGGAGTGGGTCGAGCGCAAGCACGGCCCCTCCACATATCACCTCGCGCAGCTCTTGACCGGGCACGGATGCTTTGCCAAGTATCTGTGCGAGGTGGTGGGCAGGGAACCCTCGGAGTTGTGCCACCATTGTGGCTATGTAGCCGTGGATACGGCCGAACACACGCGCGCAGAGTGCCCAGCTTGGGCGGAGCCTCGCGCTGTGCTATCCACTGCCATAGCAGGAGGAGACCTGTCGCTTCCGGTCCTCGTTAAGAGAATGACCGAAAGCAAAGAGGCCTGGGCGGCAGTATGCGCGTTTAGCGACGCCGTACTGTCGCAAAAGGAGGCGGCGGAGCGAGAGAGGGAGGACGATCCCAACTCGCTCCCGCTACGTCGGAGGAGGTCAGGGCGGCGACGGCGAGCCTTCGCAATGCGAACGCTACCGCCGCCGGTCTGATGATGTGGCGTCGAAAGACGCCAGAGTAGGAAGGTGCGCCTGCCATCACGGTGCACCTTCGAGTAGTGTTGCTTAGAAGCAACATTCGCAGGCGGGGTCGCGGTTGCAAGCAAACGCGTTCCCGTAACCCTGCCGCCTTGCGCGAAGGCGGAATATCGAGGTCTGGTTTTAGTGGGTAGGACGGGCAGCCGGGTATCGGACAGCCGATGACTCGGGGTCCCCGGTGAGTCCCACATAGCCGTCGCGGCCACCCGGCCGGGCGGTATGCGTAAATGCATTTCCCCTCGTAAAAAAAAAAAAAAAAAAAAAAAAAAAAAAAAAAAAAAAAAAAAAAGGTTAGGTTAGGTTAGGTTAGGTTAGGTTTGCCCGTGGAGTGCCGGGCTTAGAATAGCACTCCCCCATCTCTTCCCGTGGGTGTCGTAAGAGGCGACTAAGGGATTGCGTGCCACGCAGATCGCTCCTGGTACCTCTCTAATCAACAGAGTAGACTATGTGAGCGGTCCGGGCAACGAGGAGGGTGTTTTTTTTTTAGACACAATGGTGGAGGCAAGGACGGGCTCGATGTGTACTTACCCTACCGCCGAGCAGGCTATGCCACCGTCCTTCAAATCGGAACCCCGTGCTTTGAGGTGTCGTGGACACGTCTCACGGCTTCGCATGGGACCGAGGGTCTTGCCTTAATTGGCTGGACCGCGAGGAAGAAAACCTCTATAAAAATCACCCCGAATCCTAAGTGGCGACGCAGCGCGAGAGGATGCATGGCTGACGGGTAGTTCAGTCGCTACTGCGTTCCTCGCCAGGGAACCGGCCGACACTCGTGGCGAGTTATGCAAGGCTTATCCAGGTGCAGGGGGCACCGCCTGGATGGACCGTCTTTCCCCCATACTCGTGGGAATTATATGGAAGATTTAACAAACACCCAAAAAGACGAAACGGATGAGGTTAGCCAAGGAGGCAATGCTGAGTGCGAAGCTGCATCTCAGCTAGCGCAAGCTCAGCCAGCGGGCAGCATTTGCCACCCACACGCCCTTACGGGCGACAAGAGTCGAGGAGACTCCAGACGTTCTCGCAGCCTCGAAACTGTGAGAATACTTGACAGTGCACAAGCGGGGTCGGAGGGCCGTACTCGCGTGTGTAAAAAGAGGAGGGAGCCACTTGGGCCAGAGTCGGCTTCAAGTGACGCACTGCCGCCTCCGAAGGTGCCGAAAGCACGGGCGGGGAGAGGCAGGTCGCAAGCCGCCATGCCGAAACCAGCAAGACTGCGGCGGGATCAATGTGGGCGTTTCATACGCTCGGATGCGCTGGATCCTAGTACTGCCGAGGAGGAAATAATTGGCGAGGATTCGGACATGAGTAGTCTGAGTCACTTATCCACGAGGATATTGGAAGCTAACGACCCTGCTTCTGACGGGGATACTGAGGACGAGCTCTTCGATCCTTCTGTGGCACCAGCTGCAAGGAGAGCAAAGAAGAACCTCCCTGGACCCGAAGAGCTTGGAGTCGAAATGCAGGCACGTCAAACTGACGAACTAAGTGCTTGTATTACCAATGACCTGCTGGCAATTGAAAAGGTTGCGGACCGCTCTCGTAACATCAAAGGGAGTTTTGTTCGCAGTCTACGTGTGGCCACACGAAGAGTAACTGCTGCAGTGGTAGAACTGACACGACGACAAGTCGTAAATGACGATATTCTGAGGTTGGAGCGCGAAATCTCTGAACTTCGCGCTAGAAATGCCAACCTCAGCGAACGCGTGGAGGTATTAACGCAGGAGCTGGGATCGACCCGCGCCAGGGAGACTACTCCTGCGCCAGTACCAGAGATGCATAAGCCAGGTGAGATAAGTTCTGCTGCTCCGGCAAAGAAGGGGAAAACGAAGCGTGGTGCTGCGATAGTTGTTCCTAAGAATCATTCTGCACCTGTCGACTTGAGTGCGTCAAGAGAAAGTGACGCCAGGCTTTCGGAGCGGCTCGAGGCTATTATGGACGCAAAACTGGCCGCTTTTGAGGCCAAAATCTTTCCCGACCGGGTCATAAGACCTCCGTTGGGGAGAAAGCCAGCAGCCGAGGTAGTAGTGGAGGTGGCGCAAGGGCCGCCTAAAAATAAAAAGAGGAAGAGGAAGGGTAGGAACAAGGCACCCGCTCATCCACCTGTAGTTGATTTGCCCGCGGTGGTCAGCATGGTACCACAGGTAACAAATTCTGCGACGCTACCTGAGACTTGGGCGTCGGTGGCGAAGCGGAAGACAACACCCAAGTCCCAGCCGAAAGCGGCTCCTCGTCAAACGCAAAAGGATGCGAAGAAGCGGCGGCGAAAAAAGAGACGGCGGACAGTCCCGAACACCGCAGCGGTCGCGGTGACTGTCCAAAAAGATGAGAAGACATCATATGCTGAAGTCATGGCAGCTGCCAAGAGCAGAATTAAGCTGTCTGACCTCGGCATCGAGACAGTTGGCCTTAAGAGGGCTCTGACGGGCGGTATGCTGCTCAATATCAGCGGCCCCGACTGTCATGAGAAGGCCGATCGCCTCGCTACGCGGATGCGTGAAGTCCTTACGGACCTCAGTGTAAAGATAGCTCGCCCAATTAAAACTGGCGAGCTGAAAGTCTTGGACTTGGACGATGCCACGACGCCGACCGAAGTTGCGTCGGCTGTCGCGGAAGTGGGCGGATGTTCGGTAGAGAATGTAAAGGTAGGAGAGATCCGCCGAGCGCCCATGTCCCTAGGCGTCGTCTGGGTCCAATGTCCTCTTGCCGCTGTACGCAAAGTGACCGCAGCGGGGCGGATCTGCGTCGGATGGGGCTCCGCAAGAGTAAAGGCACTGGAAAGCAGACCTCTACACTGTTACCGGTGCCTCGAGAAAGGTCACGTCGGGCAGAGATGCTCAAGTACTATCGACCGGAGTAACAGGTGCTTCACTTGTGGTGAGATTGGCCACAGGGCTAAGGAATGCACCTCTCGGTCGATGAAGTGCCCTTTGTGCGTGGACATGGGTCGCCCTTCGGCTCACCGTTTTGGCGCCAAAGAGTGCTGCCCGGCAAAGGGGAGAAGGAAAAACAAAGCTCCTCCTGTCTCATCCCAGACGTCTGCCGAGGCTCTTGCCTCAGCTCCGGGCCCTAGCCCGCAGGAGGCAATGGTTGTTTCCAATTCGGGGGAGTAGGAGTGCTACAGGCGAACCTTAACCACTGCCGCAACGCTCAGCAACTGCTGATGCAGACCGTTGCGGAGCGGTCCATAGGCCTCGCAGTTGTGGCGGAACCCTATAATGTCCCCGACCACCCTCGCTGGTTCGGGGACGTGACTGGAACAGTCGCCGTCTATTGGGCGGGTGGTAATGGAGTCCCACCTTGTTCTCTGCTTGAAAGGGGACAGGGATTTGTAGCCGTTCGGTGGGGCTTTTTGGCCATCGTGGGGTGCTACGTCTCTCCTAATAAGTCCCTCGCCGACTACGAGGTGTACCTAGACGGGCTGGCAAGCTGCATACGCAGATGCCTACCCCGACCCTTAATCGTCCTAGGGGACTTCAACGCCCATGCCAGGGCTTGGGGTAACCTCAGAGACGATCCTAGAGGAGAGACGTTACTCGAATGGGCGGCAGTTCTGGACCTCCGGCTACTGAACCGGGGTTCGGAGAGCACGTGCGTGCGATGGCAGGGTGAGTCAGTCATTGACCTCACATGGGTGACTCCTGCCGCTATTCGCATGGTGTCAGGATGGCGCGTCGCAGAAGAGGTGGTTACACTATCCGACCACCGCTACATTGTATTCAATGTAGTTCTCCGTCGTCCGAAACGCGCTAGCCAGCATCGAGCAGGCACCCCGCTGCGTCGATGGTCCCTTAAGCAGCTTAACCGAGACTTTCTCGAAGCCGCTGCCATCGTCGCGGCCTGGCCAGAAAACGCCGAAGAAGTTTTGTCCGATCCAGAGGGTGAGTCAGTTCGTCTCCGGGACATGATGACGTCAGTCTGCGACGTCTCTATGCCCCGAGCAGGCCGCCCTGAGCGCCGGGCGGTGTACTGGTGGTCAGCACAGATCGCACAATTGCGCGAGTCCTGTCTGCGCGCCCGCCGTGAGTACACCCGTACCCGAAGAAGAAGGCGAGCAACTCTAAACCAGAAAGCTGAAGCATACGAGACGTTCCGGGAAGCCAAGTTGGCTCTCCGTGCCGAGATCTCAGAAGCCAGCACTCGTTCCTGGAACGAGCTCCTGGAGGGACTCGACAGGGATCCGTTCGGGCGTCCATACCGTATGGTGCTGGGCAAATTGCGCCCGTGGATGCCCCCATTAACGGAGACCTTAGATCCAGATTTACTGAGGAGGGTGATAGAGGTGCTCTTCCCAGTGATCCGGTCAAGTCCCCGGGTCCCCTCACCAATACCGGCCTGGTCCAGTGAGCTGGGGGTGACTGAACAGGAGCTGAACCGTGCGATCGATCGCATGCGGTCTCGTAATACCGCGCCCGGCCCCGATGGGATTCCGGGGCGAGCGTTGGTGTTAGCTTCAGCTTCATTGGGGAATAGGCTGAGGCGGCTGTTTGACAGCTGCCTCCGTACTGGCACGTTCCCTAAGATCTGGAAGGAGGCGAATTTGGTTCTCTTGAAGAAGGATGGCAGGGCTGCAGAATCTCTCTCTGCGTACCGTCCCATATGTCTGCTGGACGAGGCTGGCAAGCTTTTTGAGCGAATTGTCGCTTCTCGTCTGTGTGGGCATCTGTCGCGTGTCGGCCCCGACCTGGCTGAGTGCCAGTTTGGTTTTCGACAGGGCCGTTCGACTATTGACGCGATTTTGCGCGTCCGGTCTCTGTCGGAGCAGGCAGTGGCCCGGGGTGGCGTGGCGTTGGCGATAAGTCTCGATATCGTCAACGCATTCAACACGTTGCCCTGGGACGCTATTAGGGGGGGACTTTTACACCATCGTGTGCCCCCTTACCTGCAGGCGATCGTCGGTGACTACTTGCGCGACAGATACGTTTCGTATATGGAGCAAGACGGTACGAGGACCCGGAGAGAGATTTGCTGTGGGGTCCCGCAGGGGTCAGTTTTGGGGCCACTGTTGTGGAACCTTGCGTACGACGCAGTCCTGCGCGTCGCTCTCCCTGAAGGTGTCAGTGTCGTTTGCTATGCAGACGACACATTGGTGCTGGCATCGGGAGAGAATTTTGAGAGAACCAAAGAGCTCGCTGAGCTCGGGGTGAACATCGTCGTCGGTAAGATCTGCGAGTTGGGCCTTCGGATAGCGTCTCATAAGACGGAGGCGCTATGGTTCCATAAACTGCCGAGGAGCAGGGAACCGCCCGATTCGCACGTCCGCGTAGGTGATTCAAACGTCCAGGTGGCCAGGTACATGAAATACCTAGGGCTCACACTGGACGGTCGCTGGGGCTTCGAGGAGCACTTCGAGCGCCTAGCCCCCCGGATCGAGAAGGTAGCTGGTGCCATGCACAGACTGCTGCCTAATCTCGGGGGACCGAGGGAGGAAGTCCGCCGTCTTTATGCCGGTGTCGTGCGATCGATGGCCCTCTACGGGGCGCCCGTTTGGTCTCATAGGCTGTCGGGCGTTCGCCGCTGCAGGACTAAGATTCAAAGTTCGCAGCGGAGAGTGGCCATCCGCATAGTGCGGGGATATCGCACGATATCCTACGAGGCGGCAACCGTCCTAGCGCGCTTTCCGCCCTTGGACATTCTGGCGGATATGGACGCGAGGGTCTATAAACAGATCCGCATCCTCCGTCGGAACGGTGAAAGCGCGCCCCTTAAGAGTGCGCTCGAGGCGTTAAAGCGGCGGGAGCATAGAAGAGCTCTTGCGACGTGGTGCGACCGTCTCTGCGAAGAGCGGTACGCGCGCAAGCGCGTCGTCGGAGCGATCCTGCCAGCCTTCGAAGCCTGGATGAGACGAAAGCGACGAGTCACCTTCCGACTTACGCAGGTAATGACCGGTCACGGTTGTTTTGGAGAATACCTGTGTAAGATCGGACGCGAATCGACGGCGATGTGCCATCACTGTGGCGCGGACCGGGACACTGCCCAGCACACGTTGGAAGCGTGCCCAGCGTGGAGTGCGGAGAGGGAGATCCTGGTCCGCGAAGTCGGACAAGACCTGTCCCTGCGAGCAATCGTGTCGGCGATGCTTCGCAGGGAATCGGCGTGGAGGGCTGTAGTCTCCTTCTGTGAGACCGTCATGGTCCAGAAGGAGACAGCGGAGCGGGAACGGGAAAGGGCCGATCCTGCTCGGCGGAGACGACGACGGCGTCGTCTCGGCTCTCCCACAGCCCCGACGCCCGAGGCTTAAAAGATAGGGCGTAACCCTGGGGCCGTGGATGCGTGAGGTGGGGGCCTCGCGTATCCTATTTCAGTCGGCCCTGAGGAGGACGGCAGCCGGGATGGCCTCGTGCTGTCGTACGCACTAGTGGGGGGTGCGAAATTACCTTCGCCCCTGAGGAGAGCTCCGCCGAGCCACGAGCGGAGCACAGCACGGGAGGGGCCGCGGATGCGTTATATCAACACGATCCCGCAGCCTCTCCGATCCGTGCCGAGGACGGCCATCGCAGTGGTTTTAGTGGGTAAGAATCCCACATAACCCGGTTCCTACCCCTAAGGGAGCTGGGTACCTTTGGAAGGTTTCCACTGCGTTAAAAAAAAAAAAAAAAAAAGGTTAGGTTAGGTTAGGTTAGGTTAGGTTAGGTTAGGTTAGGTTAGGTTAGGTTAGGTTAGGTTAGGTTAGGTTAAGAGCGGGGTGCATGTCGGTCACCTCCTCGTGGTGCACCCTGGGCAACGGGGTCGACCGGCATTCCGACGATTTTCCGGAAATGCCTGTCGATCGCGGCTAACGACTGACGCGGCGGTTATCTCGTGGTCTGGGTTTTGGCCACGAGGGCGCCCACTTCTTTACAAGTGGGCGCAGCGGGGGGGGGGAATATATATATTTATTTTATATTATATTTCTTTACATTTCGGAGGGACTCGTTATCGGTTTTTAGAGTCGAGTAGGAGGAGAGGCGGGTTTACTCATTCTCGGTATCGAGTCTGAGTAAACAAGACTATTGTCACCACCTCTCGAACTCGTTTCCCCATTCTGGGTGTTGTGGATCATGTCTCGCAGCCTGGAGTGGGACCGAGGGCCTTGCCTTAGTCGGCTGGGTCGAGAGGAGCCAACCTCAATAAAAAACAATAGCATAGAGATCCCGTGATACCGCCCGACCTCACGGTGTAATAGGGTTACCAAGGTACAGGGGGCACTGCCTTGGTGGACGATTTATTTCCGCCATACTCGTGGGACTAATATGGAAAGTTCAAATATTAAAACCACACACGGACAAACCGATACAGCCTTGCGATTGGATAATGACGATATGGTGGTGGAGGTGGGCGCCCCGATGGCGCGCGCTGAAACCAAAGACCTTGGCGTAACAAAGGAACTGGTTGTTCGATTGGAACGGCTCTCTGAGTCGGACTCGTCGAACGCCAGTTATGTTAGCATGACGGATAGGAATAGACGAAAGGCGGAGAAGCGGTCCCATCCCAGGGACAACTTCTCCGGAACTGAGAGTGATGCGAGCGCGCAGCAAAGTGACTGCGGCTCAGATGCATCAATCGGTCGGTGGCTGAAGCCTTCGTCCAAAAGGGGGCGGGGCCGACCGTCCTCGACCGGACAATATGTGGGCTTCGGCAAGCACCGAGCCGAGCTCCAAGCGGAGAAGGCGAAGGAGCAGCGCTTCCAGACAGAGGATGCGCTGGTCCTTTACAACGCCAAGGCCAAGGTGGCCATTGAAGCAAGGGCGGCACGCCTGAGAAACCGCGGTGCGGTTGTCGAGGACGTGCCGCGGACCTCCGCTGCTCTAGAGGCAGAAATTAAGGAGGCAGCGAATGTCGTAGCGCAGGTGGCCGACAAGTCGAGCAACCTCAAAGGCACATACGTTCGGGCCCTCAGGTCGGCCGTTGACACCATCAATGGTGCGTCGTCCGAATTGAGGACGATCAAGAAGTGTGATGATGTTGCCCGCTTGGAGGCACTCAACGCGCAGATGGCGGGCCAATTGGCCGAACTGCGCCGAGAGGTCGCCCAGATGCGGCAACAGCCCGCTGCGAGTAGCACGGCTGAATTCAAGAAGGCGATGGAAGAGGTAATCCGAGCGAACCAGGAGCAGTTCAGAATGCTGAACGCACGCTTCGAGGGGATCGAGGACCGCCTCCTTCCGGAGCCTCGGCTGCGGCCTCCGCTCGCCGCCGACCGGAAAGCAGCTCAGGCTGCAAAAACGAAGGCACCTGAGAAGGTGTCCTCGGTAGAGGTGGCCAAGCCGAAGCGTTCACGACGCTCGAACTTGGCTGCCAAAGAAGCGGCGGCCAAAAGGACCGCTCCTTCCACGTCCGCGGAACCCGCGGTGCCAGAGGCCGCGGCTGTTCCGTGGAGCGCTGTCGTCGGACGAAAGTCCAAGAAGGCGACAAGCAAACCGGCGGCGGCGACGACGACGAGGCAGGCTCCTGCGAAGGAGTCTAAAAAAGCCAAGAAGGCGAAAAAGACTCCTGCAAAGGAGTCCAAAAAACGTAGGGTGAAGCTCCGCTCCCCTCGCACCGAGGTGATAACTATCACGTTAAAGCCCGGTGCTGAGGAGAAAGGAGCGACATACGAACAGGTTTTGGCTCAAGCTAAGAGCCAAATCAGCCTGCGCGAGATCGGCCTGACGACGGTGCGATTCCGTACGTCAGCCACGGGTGCCCGGATGTTGGAGATACCTCCGGGCACAAATGAGGCGGAGAAGGCGGCAGATGCCCTAGCGGGCAAGCTCCGCGAAGTCCTCAGTCCGGACGTGGTCCAGGTGCATCGACCCACTAAGTGCGTAGAGCTTGGGGTCATGGACCTGGACGACTCGGTCACGGCTGAGGAGGTCGTGGCAGCGGTCGCTGCAGATGGGGGTTGCTCCTCAGGAGCGATCAGACCCGGGGTCATCACTCGGGGACCGAGGGGTTCCGGCTCGCTGTGGTTGAGCTGCCCAGTAGGGGCGGCAAAACCCATAGTCGAGGCCGGCCGGGTTAGAGTCGGGTGGGTTTCGGCTCGGGTGGTACTGCTCGAGCCCAGGCCACTGCGCTGTTTCCGGTGTCTCGAGGGGGGACATATGGGGGCCAGGTGCGACAGGGGTGTCGACCGTAGCCTGTTGTGCTTCCGGTGTGGTCTGCCTGGCCACAAGTACCGGGAGTGCACCGCCGCTGACGCAAACTGCGTCGTCTGCGTAGCGGCAGGTAAGCCAGCGGCTCATGCCGTTGGCAGCAAAGAGTGCCAGGGCGGTAAAGCCCGAACGGCACTCGTAAACAAGAAGGCCAAGACAGTGACGAAAGGCCCAGTAGCCTCGTCGTCACGGCCGCCGGTGGAGACAATGGAGACCTCGTAATAACGATGGCCTTACACTGTCTCCAGGCCAATGTGAACCACTCTGCAAGAGCTCAGGACCTCCTGGTCCAAAGCATAGCAGAGTGGCGAATCAACCTGGCGGTGGTGTCGGAGCCCTATTTCGTTCCCTCGCGGGACGACTGGGTCTCCGATCACGATAGGGTGGTGGCTATTGTCGCCCCCGCCGTGGCTGGCTCCCCGGCCATCGAGGGTGTCGCAAAGGGTAGGGGGTTCGTGCTGGCCGTCGTCGGTGGTGTGGCAGTCGTCGGCGTCTACGCGTCGCCCAATCGGAGTCTCGCCGAGTTCGAGCGTATGCTGATCGAGGTCGGGGCTCTGGTCGGGCAGATATCGCCCACCCCCGTGCTGGTCGCGGGGGACTTCAACGCCAAATCAACGGCTTGGGGTTCCCCGAGGACGGATTCACGAGGTGAGGCTTTGGTCGAGTGGGCCACGTCGCTGGGGCTCGTAGTCCTCAACGATGGGTCGGAGAGCACGTGCGTGCGGCAGCAGGGCGAATCGATCGTGGACATCACGTTCGCGTCCAACGCCCTCGCCCGTCGTGCTCGGGATTGGAGAGTGGTGACGAACGTGGAGACGCTGTCCGACCACCGGTATATCCGGTTCGGTTTCGGTTCTGCGTCTTCCGTCTCTCCCACAGGAAACGACGCTCTGCCCACCGCCCGACGTACGGATGGGCCACGCTGGTGTCTGAGCCGGCTCGACAGCCAGCTGGCGAAAGAGGCGGCCATCGTCGAAGCCTGGGGGGCAGGCTCCGACATGGCGGTAATCCGAGAGGTCGACCGAGAGGCCGACCGAATCGGTGCCGCTCTGTCTCGCATTTGCGATGCGGCGATGCCGAGGGCGAAACCGTACAAGCCGCACCGTCGGCTGTACTGGTGGCGTCCAGAGCTCCGCCAATTGCGCAAAGCGTGCGTGGCAGCACGCCGACGCTACAGTCGGTGTAGGAGGAGAAGGGTCCGTGACCTCGACTCCGAAGGCGTCTTATACGCCGCCTACAGGGCCGCCTGTCAAACGCTGCAAACGGCCATCGCGCAGGCCAAAGAAGCGGCGTGGGGGGAATGGCTTGCGACCCTCGATAGGGACCCTTGGGGGAGACCATATCGTGTCGTGCGGCAAAAGCTCCGACCGTATGCTCCCCCGCTAACCAGCAGTCTCCAGCCATCACTCCTGGAGAGTGTAGTGGGTGCACTTTTTCCCGAAAGGGAAGAATTCGTGCCTCCGACGATGGCGCCCATCATCGGACCTCGCGAGATCGAGGATCCGGTGATTCCGGCGGTCACTGAGACGGAGTTACAGGAGGCCGCCCTGAAACTCCGGTCGAAAAAGACGGCCCCGGGGCCCGATGGTATCCCGGGACGCGCCTTGGCGATCGCGTTGGATGAGATGGGGATCAGTATTCGGCACTTTTTCACCGAGTGCCTGACTCAGGGTAGGTTTCCGCATCGGTGGAAAACGGGCAGACTCGTTCTGATCCGCAAGGACGGACGACCTCCCGATCAGCCTTCGGCCTACCGCCCGATAGTGTTGCTCGACGAGACGAGCAAGCTATTCGAGCGTGTGCTCGCTACCCGTCTCGCGGGTAGCATGGAGCCGGGTCTTAGCGAGCGGCAGTATGGTTTTCGCCCTGGCCGCTCGACACTGGACGCGATCGCCAGGGTACGGGATCTGGCAGAGAAGGAGGTCTCACGGGGTGGGGTCGTAATGGCGGTGTCATTGGATATCTCCAATGCCTTCAACACCCTTCCTTGGGAAGTGGTGACGGAGGCGTTGCGATTCCACAATGTGCCGGCCTACTTGAGGCGTACCGTGGCCGATTATTTTTCGGGCAGAGCGGTGGCCTACCCGACCAGGGAGGGCTGGGGTAGGAGGGCGTTGTCGTGCGGTGTCCCGCAGGGTTCGGTCCTAGGACCACTCCTGTGGAACATAGGGTACGACTGGGTGCTGCGCGGGGCCACGCTGCGGGGGGTCGACGTAACTTGTTACGCCGACGACACCCTCGTGTCGGCCCGTGGCAGTTCCTATCGCGAGGCAGCCTATCTCGCCACGGCGGGAGTGGCACACGCTGTGCACCGCATCCGCGCTTTGGGTCTGGAGGTCGCCCTGCACAAATCCGAGGCACTCGTGTTTCACGGGCCTCGGAACGGACCACCACCGGGGGCGACAATAACGGTGGGCGGAATCTCCATCTCCGTCGGGGCGACGATGAGATATCTCGGACTCGTCCTCGACGGTAGGTGGAATTTCGAAGAGCACTTCCGGCGCTTGGCCCCAAGGTTGGTGGCCGCAGCCGGAGCGCTCGGCCAGATCCTTCCCAACGTGGGCGGGCCAGGAGGCGCCTGCAGGCGTTTGTACGCCGGTGTCGTTCGCTCGATGGCGCTCTACGGGGCGCCGATATGGGCGGACGCACTGAGCGCTCGCAACGTCGCTTCGCTGCGGCGTCCGCAGCGGGCGATGGCGCTCAGGGCGGCCCGTGCATACCGCACGGTGTCGTACAACGCGGCGTGTCTGCTCGCCGGAACCCCGCCTTGGGACCTCGAGGCCGAGGCCAATTCGAGCGTCTACTGGCGGGCGAAGGTTGCAATAGCAGACGGGAACCGACCCCATCCAAGTGAGGTCCACCATTGGCGCGAAGAGGCCCGCGAAAGGCTCTTCGCCAAATGGTCGGAGCGTTTAGGAGTCCCGGGATCCAGCCGGGAACTCGTAGCGGCTATTCGGCCCGTACTGAGGGAGTGGGTCGAGCGCAAGCACGGCCCCTCCACATATCACCTCGCGCAGCTCTTGACCGGGCACGGATGCTTTGCCAAGTATCTGTGCGAGGTGGTGGGCAGGGAACCCTCGGAGTTGTGCCACCATTGTGGCTATGTAGCCGTGGATACGGCCGAACACACGCGCGCAGAGTGCCCAGCCTGGGCGGAGCCTCGCGCTGTGCTATCCACTGCCATAGCAGGAGGAGACCTGTCGCTTCCGGTCCTCGTTAAGAGAATGACCGAAAGCAAAGAGGCCTGGGCGGCAGTATGCGCGTTTAGCGACGCCGTACTGTCGCAAAAGGAGGCGGCGGAGCGAGAGAGGGAGGACGATCCCAACTCGCTCCCGCTACGTCGGAGGAGGTCAGGGCGGCGACGGCGAGCCTTCGCAATGCGAACGCTACCGCCGCCGGTCTGATGATGTGGCGTCGAAAGACGCCAGAGTAGGAAGGTGCGCCTGCCATCACGGTGCACCTTCGAGTAGTGTTGCTTAGAAGCAACATTCGCAGGCGGGGTCGCGGTTGCAAGCAAACGCGTTCCCGTAACCCTGCCGCCTTGCGCGAAGGCGGAATATCGAGGTCTGGTTTTAGTGGGTAGGACGGGCAGCCGGGTATCGGACAGCCGATGACTCGGGGTCCCCGGTGAGTCCCACATAGCCGTCGCGGCCACCCGGCCGGGCGGTATGCGTAAATGCATTTCCCCTCGTTAAAAAAAAAAAAAAAAAAAAAAAAAAAAAAAAAGGTTGGGGTGCATGTCGGTCACCTCCTCGTGGTGCACCCTGGGCAACGGGGTCGACCGGCATTCCGACGATTTTCCGGTAATGCCTGTCGATCGCGGCTAACGACTGACGCGGCGGTTATCTCGTGGTCTGGGTTTTGGCCACGAGGGCGCCCACTTCTTTACAAGTGGGCGCAGCGGGGGGGGGGGGGAATATATATATTTATTTTATATTATATTTTCTTTACATTTCGGAGGGACTCGTTATCGGTTTTTAGAGTCGAGTAGGAGGAGAGGCGGGTTTACTCATTCTCGGTATCGAGTCTGAGTAAACAAGACTATTGTCACCACCTCTCGAACTCGTTTCCCCATTCTGGGTGTTGTGGATCATGTCTCGCAGCCTGGAGTGGGACCGAGGGCCTTGCCTTAGTCGGCCGGGTCGAGAGGAGCCAACCTCAATAAAAAACAATAGCATAGAGATCCCGTGATACCGCCCGACCTCACGGTGTAATAGGGTTACCAAGGTACAGGGGGCACTGCCTTGGTGGACGATTTATTTCCGCCATACTCGTGGGACTAATATGGAAAGTTCTAAAATTAAAACCACACACGGACAAACCGATACAGCCTTACGATTGGATAATGACGATATGGTGGTGGAGGTGGGCGCCCCGATGGCGCTCGCTGAAACCAAAGACCTTGGCGTAACAAAGGAACTGGTGGTTCGGCTTGAACGGCTCTCTGAGTCGGACTCGTCGGCCGCCAGTTATGTTAGCATGACGGATAGGAATAGACGAAAGGCGGAGAAGCGGTCCCATCCCAGGGACAACTTCTCCGGATCCGAGAGTGATGCGAGCGCGCAGCAAAGTGACTGCGGCTCAGATGCATCAATCGGTCGGTGGCTGAAGCCTTCGTCCAAAAGGGGGCGGGGCCGACCGCCCTCGACCGGACAATATGTGGGCTTCGGCAAGCACCGAGCCGAGCTCCAAGCGGAGAAGGCGAAGGAGCAGCGCTTCCAGACAGAGGATGCGCTGGTCCTTTACAACGCCAAGGCCAAGGTGGCCATTGAGGAAAGGGCGGCACGCCTGAGAAACCGTGTGGTTGTCGAGGACGTGCCGCGGACCTCCGCTGCTCTAGAGGCAGAAATTAAGGAGGCAGCGAATGTCGTAGCGCAGGTGGCCGACAAGTCGAGCAACCTCAAAGGCACATACGTTCGGGCCCTCAGGTCGGCCGTTGACACCATCAAAGGTGCGTCGTCCGAGTTGAGGACGATCAAGAAGTGTGATGATGTTGCCCGCTTGGAGGCACTCAACGCGCAGATGGCGGGCCAATTGGCCGAGCTGCGCCGAGAGGTCGCCCAGATACGGCAACAGCCCGCTGCGAGTAGCACGGCTGAATTCAAGAAGGCGATGGAAGAGGTAATCCGAGCGAACCAGGAGCAGTTCAGAATGCTGAACGCACGCTTCGAGGGGATCGAGGACCGCCTCCTTCCGGAGCCTCGGTTGCGGCCTCCGCTCGCCGCCGACCGGAAAGCAGCTCAGGCTGCAAAAACGAAGGCACCTGAGAAGGTGTCCTCGGTAGAGGTGGCCAAGCCGAAGCGTTCACGACGCTCGAACTTGGCTGCCAAAGAAGCGGCGGCCAAAAGGACCGCTCCTTCCACGTCCGCGGAACCCGCGGTGCCAGAGGCCGCGGCTGTTCCGTGGAGCGCTGTCGTCGGACGAAAGTCCAAGAAGGCGACAAGCAAACCGGCGGCGGCGACGACGACGAGGCAGGCTCCTGCGAAGGAGTCTAAAAAAGCCAAGAAGGCGAAAAAGACTCCTGCAAAGGAGTCCAAAAAACGTAGGGTGAAGCTCCGCTCCCCTCGCACCGAGGTGATAACTATCACGTTAAAGCCCGGTGCTGAGGAGAAAGGAGCGACATACGAACAGGTTTTGGCTCAAGCTAAGAGCCAAATCAGCCTGCGCGAGATCGGCCTGACGACGGTGCGATTCCGTACGTCAGCCACGGGTGCCCGGATGTTGGAGATACCTCCGGGCACAAATGAGGCGGAGAAGGCGGCAGATGCCCTAGCGGGCAAGCTCCGCGAAGTTCTCAGCCCAGACGTGGTCCAGGTGCATCGACCCACTAAGTGCGTAGAGCTTAGGGTCATGGACCTGGACGACTCGGTCACGGCTGAGGAGGTCGTGGCAGCGGTCGCTGCAGATGGGGGTTGCTCTTCAGGAGCGATCAGACCCGGGGTCATCACTCGGGGACCGAGGGGCTCCGGCTCGCTGTGGTTGAGCTGCCCAGTAGGGGCGGCGAAACCCATAGTCGAGGCCGGCCGGGTTAGAGTCGGGTGGGTTTCGGCTCGGGTGGTACTGCTCGAGCCCAGGCCACTGCGCTGTTTCCGGTGTCTCGAGGGGGGACATATGGGGGCCAGGTGCGACAGGGGTGTCGACCGTAGCCTGTTGTGCTTCCGGTGTGGTCAGCCTGGCCACAAGTACCGGGAGTGCACCGCCGCTGACGCAAACTGCGTCGTCTGCGTAGCGGCAGGTAAGCCAGCGGCTCATGCCGTTGGCAGCAAAGAGTGCCAGGGCGGTAAAGCCCGAACGGCACTCGTAAACAAGAAGGCCAAGACAGTGACGAAAGGCCCAGTAGCCTCGTCGTCACGGCCGCCGGTGGAGACAATGGAGACCTCGTAATAACGATGGCCTTACACTGTCTCCAGGCCAATGTGAACCACTCTGCAAGAGCTCAGGACCTCCTGGTCCAAAGCATAGCAGAGTGGCGAATCAACCTGGCGGTGGTGTCGGAGCCCTATTTCGTTCCCTCGCGGGACGACTGGGTCTCCGATCACGATAGGGTGGTGGCTATTGTCGCCCCCGCCGTGGCTGGCTCCCCGGCCATCGAGGGTGTCGCAAAGGGTAGGGGGTTCGTGCTGGCCGTCGTCGGTGGTGTGGCAGTCGTCGGCGTCTACGCGTCGCCCAATCGGAGTCTCGCCGAGTTCGAGCGTATGCTGATCGAGGTCGGGGCTCTGGTCGGGCAGATATCGCCCACCCCCGTGCTGGTCGCGGGGGACTTCAACGCCAAATCAACGGCTTGGGGTTCCCCGAGGACGGATTCACGAGGTGAGGCTTTGGTCGAGTGGGCCACGTCGCTGGGGCTCGTAGTCCTCAACGATAGGTCGGAGAGCACGTGCGTGCGGCAGCAGGGTGAATCGATCGTGGACATCACGTTCGCGTCCAACGCCCTCGCCCGTCGTGCTCGGGATTGGAGAGTGGTGACGAACGTGGAGACGCTGTCCGACCACCGGTATATCCGGTTCGGTTTCGGTTCTGCGTCTTCCGTCTCTCCCACAGGAAACGACGCTCTGCCCACCGCCCGACGTACGGATGGGCCACGCTGGTGTCTGAGCCGTCTCGACAGCCAGCTGGCGAAAGAGGCGGCCATCGTCGAAGCCTGGGGGGCAGGTTCCGACATGGCGGTAGTCCGAGAGGTCGATCGAGAGGCCGACCGAATCGGTGCCGCTCTGTCTCGCATTTGCGATGCGGCGATGCCGAGGGCGAAACCGTACAAGCCGCGCCGTCGGCTGTACTGGTGGCGTCCAGAGCTCCGCCAATTGCGCAAAGCGTGCGTGGCAGCACGCCGACGCTACAGTCGGTGTAGGAGGAGAAGGGTCCGTGACCACGACTCCGAAGGCGTCTTATACGCCGCCTACAGGGCCGCCTGTCAAACGCTGCAAACGGCCATCGCGCAGGCCAAAGAAGCGGCGTGGGGGGAATGGCTTGCGACACTCGATAGGGACCCTTGGGGGAGACCATATCGTGTCGTGCGGCAAAAGCTCCGACCGTATGCTCCCCCGCTAACCAGCAGTCTCCAGCCGTCACTCCTGGAGAGTGTAGTGGGTGCACTTTTTCCCGAAAGGGAAGAATTCGTGCCTCCGACGATGGCGCCCATCATCGGACCTCGCGAGATCGAGGATCCGGTGATTCCGGCGGTCACTGAGACGGAGTTACAGGAGGCCGCCCTGAAACTCCGGTCGAAAAAGACGGCCCCGGGGCCCGATGGTATCCCGGGACGCGCCTTGGCGATCGCGTTGGATGAGATGGGGATCAGTATTCGGCACTTTTTCACCGAGTGCCTGACTCAGGGTAGGTTTCCGCATCGGTGGAAAACGGGCAGACTCGTTCTGATCCGCAAGGACGGACGACCTCCCGATCAGCCTTCGGCCTACCGCCCGATAGTGTTGCTCGACGAGACGAGCAAGCTATTCGAGCGTGTGCTCGCTACCCGTCTCGCGGGTAGCATGGAGCCGGGTCTTAGCGAGCGGCAGTATGGTTTTCGCCCTGGCCGCTCGACACTGGACGCGATCGCCAGGGTACGGGATCTGGCAGAGAAGGAGGTCTCACGGGGTGGGGTCGTAATGGCGGTGTCATTGGATATCTCCAATGCCTTCAACACCCTTCCTTGGGAAGTGGTGACGGAGGCGTTGCGATTCCACAATGTGCCGGCCTACTTGAGGCGTACCGTGGCCGATTATTTTTCGGGCAGAGCGGTGGCCTACCCGACCAGGGAGGGCTGGGGTAGGAGGGCGTTGTCGTGCGGTGTCCCGCAGGGTTCGGTTCTAGGACCACTCCTGTGGAACATAGGGTACGACTGGGTGCTGCGCGGGGCCACGCTGCGGGGGGTCGACGTAACTTGTTACGCCGACGACACCCTCGTGTCGGCCCGTGGCAGTTCCTATCGCGAGGCGGCCTATCTCGCCACGGCGGGAGTGGCACACGCTGTGCACCGCATCCGCGCTTTGGGTCTGGAGGTCGCCCTGCACAAATCCGAGGCACTCGTGTTTCACGGGCCTCGGAACGGACCACCACCGGGGGCGACAATAACGGTGGGCGGAATCTCCATCCCCGTCGGGGCGACGATGAGATATCTCGGACTCGTCCTCGACGGTAGGTGGAATTTCGAAGAGCACTTCCGGCGCTTGGCCCCAAGGTTGGTGGCCGCAGCCGGAGCGCTCGGCCAGATCCTTCCCAACGTGGGCGGGCCAGGAGGCGCCTGCAGGCGTTTGTACGCCGGTGTCGTTCGCTCGATGGCGCTCTACGGGGCGCCGATATGGGCGGACGCACTGAGCGCTCGCAACGTCGCTTCGCTGCGGCGTCCGCAGCGGACGATGGCGCTAAGGGCGGCCCGTGCGTACCGCACGGTGTCGTACAACGCGGCGTGTCTGCTCGCCGGAACCCCGCCTTGGGACCTCGAGGCCGAGGCCAATTCGAGCGTCTACTGGCGGGCGAAGGTTGCAATAGCAGACGGGAACCGACCCCATCCAAGTGAGGTCCACCATTGGCGCGAAGAGGCCCGCGAAAGGCTCTTCGCCAAATGGTCGGAGAGACTAGGAGTCCCGGGATCCAGCCGGGAACTCGTAGCGGCTATTCGGCCCGTACTGAGGGAGTGGGTCGAGCGCAAGCACGGCCCCTCCACATATCACCTCGCGCAGCTCTTGACCGGGCACGGATGCTTTGCCAAGTATCTGTGCGAGGTGGTGGGCAGGGAACCCTCGGAGTTGTGCCACCATTGTGGCTATGTAGCCGTGGATACGGCCGAACACACGCGCGCAGAGTGCCCAGCTTGGGCGGAGCCTCGCGCTGTGCTATCCACTGCCATAGCAGGAGGAGACCTGTCGCTTCCGGTCCTCGTTAAGAGAATGACCGAAAGCAAAGAGGCCTGGGCGGCAGTATGCGCGTTTAGCGACGCCGTACTGTCGCAAAAGGAGGCGGCGGAGCGAGAGAGGGAGGACGATCCCAACTCGCTCCCGCTACGTCGGAGGAGGTCAGGGCGGCGACGGCGAGCCTTCGCAATGCGAACGCTACCGCCGCCGGTCTGATGATGTGGCGTCGAAAGACGCCAGAGTAGGAAGGTGCGCCTGCCATCACGGTGCACCTTCGAGTAGTGTTGCTTAGAAGCAACATTCGCAGGCGGGGTCGCGGTTGCAAGCAAACGCGTTCCCGTAACCCTGCCGCCTTGCGCGAAGGCGGAATATCGAGGTCTGGTTTTAGTGGGTAGGACGGGCAGCCGGGTATCGGACAGCCGATGACTCGGGGTCCCCGGTGAGTCCCACATAGCCGTCGCGGCCACCCGGCCGGGCGGTATGCGTAAATGCATTTCCCCTCGTTAAAAAAAAAAAAAAAAAAAAAAGGTTAGGTTAGGTTAGGTTAGGTTAGGTTAGGTTAGGTTAGGTTAGGTTAGGTTGGGGTGCATGTCGGTCACCTCCTCGTGGTGCACCCTGGGCAACGGGGTCGACCAGCATTCCGACGATTTTCCGGTAATGCCTGTCGATCGCGGCTAACGACTGACGCGGCGGTTATCTCGTGGTCTGGGTTTTGGCCACGAGGGCGCCCACTTCTTTACAAGTGGGCGCAGCGGGGGGGGGGGGGAATATATATATTTATTTTATATTATATTTTCTTTACATTTCGGAGGGACTCGTTATCGGTTTTTAGAGTCGAGTAGGAGGAGAGGCGGGTTTACTCATTCTCGGTATCGAGTCTGAGTAAACAAGACTATTGTCACCACCTCTCGAACTCGTTTCCCCATTCTGGGTGTTGTGGATCATGTCTCGCAGCCTGGAGTGGGACCGAGGGCCTTGCCTTAGTCGGCTGGGTCGAGAGGAGCCAACCTCAATAAAAAACAATAGCATAGAGATCCCGTGATACCGCCCGACCTCACGGTGTAATAGGGTTACCAAGGTACAGGGGGCACTGCCTTGGTGGACAATTTATTTCCGCCTTACTCGTGGGACTTTTTATGGAAAGCTCAATAAAAAACCCAAACAACGGACTTCCGATTGCTACACGAATGGCTATTGACGAAACGGTGGTGGAGGTGGGCGCCCCGATGGCGCGCGCTGAAACCAAAGACCTTGGCGTAACAAAGGAACTGGTTGTTCGATTGGAACGGCTCTCTGAGTCGGACTCGTCGAACGCCAGTTATGTTAGCATGACGGATAGGAATAGACGAAAGGCGGAGAAGCGGTCCCATCCCAGGGACAACTTCTCCGGAACTGAGAGTGATGCGAGCGCGCAGCAAAGTGACTGCGGCTCAGATGCATCAATCGGTCGGTGGCTGAAGCCTTCGTCCAAAAGGGGGCGGGGTCGACCGCCCTCGAGCGGACAATATGTGGGCTTCGGCAAGCACCGAGCCGAGCTCCAAGCGGAGAAGGCGAAGGAGCAGCGCTTCCAGACAGAGGATGCGCTGGTCCTTTACAACGCCAAGGCCAAGGTGGCCATTGAAGCAAGGGCGGCACGCCTGAGAAACCGCGGTGCGGTTGTCGAGGACGTGCCGCGGACCTCCGCTGCTCTAGAGGCAGAAATTAAGGAGGCAGCGAATGTCGTAGCGCAGGTGGCCGACAAGTCGAGCAACCTCAAAGGCACATACGTTCGGGCCCTCAGGTCGGCCGTTGACACCATCAAAGGTGCGTCGTCCGAGTTGAGGACGATCAAGAAGTGCGATGATGTTGCGCGCTTGGAGGCACTCAACGCGCAGATGGCGGGCCAATTGGCCGAACTGCGCCGAGAGGTCGCCCAGATGCGGCAACAGCCCGCTGCTAGTAGCACGGCTGACTTCAAGAAGGCGATGGAAGAGGTAATCCGAGCGAACCAGGAGCAGTTCAGAATGCTGAACGCACGCTTCGAGGGGATCGAGGACCGCCTCCTTCCGGAGCCTCGGCTGCGGCCTCCGCTCGCCGCCGACCGGAAAGCAGCTCAGGCTGCAAAAACGAAGGCACCTGAGAAGGTGTCCTCGGTAGAGGTGGCCAAGCCGAAGCGTTCACGACGCTCGAACTTGGCTGCCAAAGAAGCGGCGGCCAAAAGGACCGCTCCTTCCACGTCCGCGGAACCCGCGGTGCCAGAGGCCGCGGCTGTTCCGTGGAGCGCTGTCGTCGGACGAAAGTCCAAGAAGGCGACAAGCAAACCGGCGGCGGCGACGACGACGAGGCAGGCTCCTGCGAAGGAGTCTAAAAAAGCCAAGAAGGCGAAAAAGACTCCTGCAAAGGAGTCCAAAAAACGTAGGGTGAAGCTCCGCTCCCCTCGCACCGAGGTGATAACTATCACGTTAAAGCCCGGTGCTGAGGAGAAAGGAGCGACGTACGAACAGGTTTTGGCTCAAGCTAAGAGCCAAATCAGCCTGCGCGAGATCGGCCTGACGACGGTGCGATTCCGTACGTCAGCCACGGGTGCCCGGATGTTAGAGATACCTCCGGGCACAAATGAGGCGGAGAAGGCGGCAGATGCCCTAGCGGGCAAGCTCCGCGAAGTCCTCAGCCCGGACGTGGTCCAGGTGCATCGACCCACTAAGTGCGTAGAGCTTAGGGTCATGGACTTGGACGACTCGGTCACGGCTGAGGAGGTCGTGGCAGCGGTCGCTGCAGATGGGGGTTGCTCTTCAGGAGCGATCAGACCCGGGGTCATCGCTCGGGGACCGAGGGGCTCCGGCTCGCTGTGGTTAAGCTGCCCAGTAGGGGCGGCAAAACCCATAGTCGAGGCCGGCCGGGTTAGAGTCGGGTGGGTTTCGGCTCGGGTGGTACTGCTCGAGCCCAGGCCACTGCGCTGTTTCCGGTGTCTCGAGGGGGGACATATGGGGGCCAGGTGCGACAGGGGTGTCGACCGTAGCCTGTTGTGCTTCCGGTGTGGTCAGCCTGGCCACAAGTACCGGGAGTGCACCGCCGCTGACGCAAGCTGCGTCGTCTGTGTAGCGGCAGGTAAGCCAGCGGCTCATGCCGTTGGCAGCAAAGAGTGCCAGGGCGGTAAAGCCCGAACGGCACTCGTAAACAAGAAGGCCAAGACAGTGACGAAAGGCCCAGTAGCCTCGTCGTCACGGCCGCCGGTGGAGACAATGGAGACCTCGTAATAACGATGGCCTTACACTGTCTCCAGGCCAACGTGAACCACTCTGCAAGAGCTCAGGACCTCCTGGTCCAAAGCATAGCAGAGTGGCGAATCAACCTGGCGGTGGTGTCGGAGCCCTATTTCGTTCCCTCGCGGGACGACTGGGTCTCCGATCACGATAGGGTGGTGGCTATTGTCGCCCCCGCCGTGGCTGGCTCCCCGGCCATCGAGGGTGTCGCAAAGGGTAGGGGGTTCGTGCTGGCCGTCGTCGGTGGTGTGGCAGTCGTCGGCGTCTACGCGTCGCCCAATCGGAGTCTCGCCGAGTTCGAGCGTATGCTGATCGAGGTCGGGGCTCTGGTCGGGCAGATATCGCCCACCCCCGTGCTGGTCGCGGGGGACTTCAACGCCAAATCAACGGCTTGGGGTTCCCCGAGGACGGATTCACGAGGTGAGGCTTTGGTCGAGTGGGCCACGTCGCTGGGGCTCGTAGTCCTCAACGATGGGTCGGAGAGCACGTGCGTGCGGCAGCAGGGCGAATCGATCGTGGACATCACGTTCGCGTCCAACGCCCTCGCCCGTCGTGCTCGGGATTGGAGAGTGGTGACGAACGTGGAGACGCTGTCCGACCACCGGTATATCCGGTTCGGTTTCGGTTCTGCGTCTTCCGTCTCTCCCACAGGAAACGACGCTCTGCCCACCGCCGGACGTACGGATGGGCCACGCTGGTGTCTGAGCCGTCTCGACAGCCAGCTGGCGAAAGAGGCGGCCATCGTCGAAGCCTGGGGGGCAGGTTCCGACATGGCGGTAGTCCGAGAGGTCGATCGAGAGGCCGACCGAATCGGTGCCGCTCTGTCTCGCATTTGCGATGCGGCGATGCCGAGGGCGAAACCGTACAAGCCGCTCCGTCGGCTGTACTGGTGGCGTCCAGAGCTCCGCCAATTGCGCAAAGCGTGCGTGGCAGCACGCCGACGCTACAGTCGGTGTAGGAGGAGAAGGGTCCGTGACCACGACTCCGAAGGCGTCTTATACGCCGCCTACAGGGCCGCCTGTCAAACGCTGCAAACGGCCATCGCGCAGGCCAAAGAAGCGGCGTGGGGGGAATGGCTTGCGACACTCGATAGGGACCCTTGGGGGAGACCATATCGTGTCGTGCGGCAAAAGCTCCGACCGTATGCTCCCCCGCTAACCAGCAGTCTCCAGCCGTCACTCCTGGAGAGTGTAGTGGGTGCACTTTTTCCCGAAAGGGAAGAATTCGTGCCTCCGACGATGGCGCCCATCATCGGACCTCGCGAGATCGAGGATCCGGTGATTCCGGCGGTCACTGAGACGGAGTTACAGGAGGCCGCCCTGAAACTCCGGTCGAAAAGGACGGCCCCGGGGCCCGATGGTATCCCGGGGCGCGCCTTGGCGATCGCGTTGGATGAGATGGGGATCAGTATTCGGCACTTTTTCACCGAGTGCCTGACTCAGGGTAGGTTTCCGCATCGGTGGAAAACGGGCAGACTCGTTCTGATCCGCAAGGACGGACGACCTCCCGATCAGCCTTCGGCCTACCGCCCGATAGTGTTGCTCGACGAGACGAGCAAGCTATTCGAGCGTGTGCTCGCTACCCGTCTCACGGGTAGCATGGAGCCGGGTCTTAGCGAGCGGCAGTATGGTTTTCGCCCTGGCCGCTCGACACTGGACGCGATCGCCAGGGTACGGGATCTGGCAGAGAAGGAGGTCTCACGGGGTGGGGTCGTAATGGCGGTGTCATTGGATATCTCCAATGCCTTCAACACCCTTCCTTGGGAAGTGGTGACGGAGGCGTTGCGATTCCACAATGTGCCGGCCTACTTGAGGCGTACCGTGGCCGATTATTTTTCGGGCAGAGCGGTGGCCTACCCGACCAGGGAGGGCTGGGGTAGGAGGGCGTTGTCGTGCGGTGTCCCGCAGGGTTCGGTCCTAGGACCACTCCTGTGGAACATAGGGTACGACTGGGTGCTGCGCGGGGCCACGCTGCGGGGGGTCGACGTAACTTGTTACGCCGACGACACCCTCGTGTCGGCCCGTGGCAGTTCCTATCGCGAGGCGGCCTATCTCGCCACGGCGGGAGTGGCACACGCTGTGCACCGCATCCGCGCTTTGGGTCTGGAGGTCGCCCTGCACAAATCCGAGGCACTCGTGTTTCACGGGCCTCGGAACGGACCACCACCGGGGGCGACAATAACGGTGGGCGGAATCTCCATCTCCGTCGGGGCGACGATGAGATATCTCGGACTCGTCCTCGACGGTAGGTGGAATTTCGAAGAGCACTTCCGGCGCTTGGCCCCAAGGTTGGTGGCCGCAACCGGAGCGCTCGGCCAGATCCTTCCCAACGTGGGCGGGCCAGGAGGCGCCTGCAGGCGTTTGTACGCCGGTGTCGTTCGCTCGATGGCGCTCTACGGGGCGCCGATATGGGCGGACGCACTGAGCGCTCGCAACGTCGCTTCGCTGCGGCGTCCGCAGCGGGCGATGGCGCTCAGGGCGGCCCGTGCGTACCGCACGGTGTCGTACAACGCGGCGTGTCTGCTCGCCGGAACCCCGCCTTGGGACCTCGAGGCCGAGGCCAATTCGAGCGTCTACTGGCGGGCGAAGGTTGCAATAGCAGACGGGAACCGACCCCATCCAAGTGAGGTCCACCATTGGCGCGAAGAGGCCCGCGAAAGGCTCTTCGCCAAATGGTCGGAGAGACTAGGAGTCCCGGGATCCAGCCGGGAACTCGTAGCGGCTATTCGGCCCGTACTGAGGGAGTGGGTCGAGCGCAAGCACGGCCCCTCCACATATCACCTCGCGCAGCTCTTGACCGGGCACGGATGCTTTGCCAAGTATCTGTGCGAGGTGGTGGGCAGGGAACCCTCGGAGTTGTGCCACCATTGTGGCTATGTAGCCGTGGATACGGCCGAACACACGCGCGCAGAGTGCCCAGCTTGGGCGGAGCCTCGCGCTGTGCTATCCACTGCCATAGCAGGAGGAGACCTGTCGCTTCCGGTCCTCGTTAAGAGAATGACCGAAAGCAAAGAGGCCTGGGCGGCAGTATGCGCGTTTAGCGACGCCGTACTGTCGCAAAAGGAGGCGGCGGAGCGAGAGAGGGAGGACGATCCCAACTCGCTCCCGCTACGTCGGAGGAGGTCAGGGCGGCGACGGCGAGCCTTCGCAATGCGAACGCTACCGCCGCCGGTCTGATGATGTGGTGTCGAAAGACGCCAGAGTAGGAAGGTGCGCCTGCCATCACGGTGCACCTTCGAGTAGTGTTGCTCAGAAGCAACATTCGCAGGCGGGGTCGCGGTTGCAAGCAAACGCGTTCCCGTAACCCTGCCGCCTTGCGCGAAGGCGGAATATCGAGGTCTGGTTTTAGTGGGTAGGACGGGCAGCCGGGTATCGGACAGCCGATGACTCGGGGTCCCCGGTGAGTCCCACATAGCCGTCGCGAAAAAAAAAAAAAAAAAAAAAAAAAAAAAAAAAAAAAAAAAAAAAAAAAAAAAAAAAAAAAAAAAAAAAAAAAAAAAAAGGTTAGGTTAGGTTAGGTTAGGTTAGGTTAGGTTAGGTTAGGTTAGGTTAGGTTAGGTTGGGGTGCAAGTCGGTCACCTCCTCGTGGTGCACCCTGGGCAACGGGGTCGACCGGCATTCCGACGATTTTCCGGTAATGCCTGTCGATCGCGGCTAACGACTGACAGTAGGTTAGGTTAGGTTTACGTAGGATAGACTAGGTTAGGCTAGGTTAGATAGGTGTAGTAGACTAGCAAGGCTAGTTTGCGTTAGGTTAGGGAGGTAAGACCTGATAGGCTAGGTTAGGTTAGGTTAGGCTAGGCTAGCTTAGGTTAGATTAGGTCACTAGTGTGTACAGCTTTTGGCTGTTGAATCTCCGGGGTCTTTTTGGGCTTCCGGAGATTGAAGGAGTAACGCGTAATCCTGCACAGTGAGGTTTCGTGGACATGTCTCGCGGCTTCGTGCAGGGCCGCGGGTCTTGCCTTAACTGGCCGGACCGTGAGGAAGACAACCTCTATAAAAATCACCCCAATCCCAAGTGGCGACGCAGCGCGATGGATGCATGGCTGATGGGAAGATCAGTCGTTACTGCGATCCTCGTCAGGGTACCGGCCAACACCCTCGACGAGTTACGCAAGGCTTATCCAGGTGCAGGGGGCACCACCTGGACGGACCACCCCTTCCCCCTTACTCGTGGGATTTTATATGGAAAATCTAAATTCAAAAACTCAAAAAGGACTCCGATCTTCCAAACGAATGGATAACGACGATATGGCGGTGGAGGTGGGCGCCCCGATGGCGCGCACTGAAGCCAAGGACCCCGGCGCACTAAAACGGCTTGCTGTACGGCTAGAGCGACTCTCTGAGTCGGACTCTTCAGCCTGCAGCATGCGGACGGTGGAGTCATTAGACGATCCACCCATGGACATGACACGGCGAAAAGGCGAAAAACGGACCCACGATGGGGATAGCTGCTCTGGCTCCGAGAGTGACGCGAGCGTGCAGCTGAGTGAAAACTCGGAATCCTTAATAAGCAGATGGCTGAAACCAGCAAGTAAGAGGGGGCGTGGCCGGCCGCCCACTCACGGAAAATACGTCGGTATAGGGAAGTCACAGGAGGAGCTCCGCGAAGCGAAGACCAAGATGGATCGCTTCCAGACGGAAGACGCGTTGGCCGCTTACAACGAAACGGCCAAGTTGGCGATGGAGGAAAGAGCGGCCCGTGCTAGGGATCGCCAAACTGCGGGCACAATTGCCGAGGACGCACCGAAGACGTCCGCCGCTTTGGAAGCGGACGCCCTGCAGGCATTAGAAGTGGTGCTCCAGGTTGCTGACAAGTCGGGTAACCTGAAGGGTACTTACGTCAGGGCCCTGAGGACCGCCCATGACACCATAAAAGGTGTGGTGGCGGAGTTCAAAACCCTGACCACGTCGGAAGAGGGGGCCCGCCTGGCAGCTGCCAACGCACAGCTTTCGGGCCAGCTGGCCGAAGTACGTAGGGAGATGGCCGAGATGCGCCGGAGACCGGCAGAACTCAGCGACGACGCCATCAAGCGCATCACGGAGGAGGCGCTGCGCTGTAGCCGGGAACAGTACGGCAACATGCTCAACGCCAGAATGGAGGGCATCGAGCCCCGCCTCCTTCCAGAGCCTCGGCTGCGACCTCCGCTGGCCGCAGACCGCAGGGCGGCGAAGACTGCAGTCGCTACTGCAAGGGCACCATCATCTGAGACACCATCTGAGTCGCCCACTGCCAAAGTCGTGGAGAAGAGTGGTAGCGCTAAAACGGCACGAAAGAAGAAGGCGAAACGCCCCAGTATGGCTGCCCAAGAGGCGGCAGCGGCTGCGGTGAAGAAAGCTGCCCCTCCACCAACTCCGAAGCCGGGCAGTTCGAGTGTTTCATGGGCGGCTGTTGTTCGTCAGCAGCCGAACAAGCCGTCCAATAACTCCAAGGCGAAGGAATCGGCGAAGGCGAAGACCGTTCCTGCCAGAAATGGGAAGAAGACGTCTGGCAAGAGAAAACTCCGCTCTCCTCGCACCGCGGTGGTTACCATCACGCTGAGGCCCGGTGCCAAAGAGAAGGGCCTGACGTACGAGGCTGTCCTGGCGCTAGCGAAGAGCCGCATCAAGCTGAGCGACGTCGGCCTGACTGCGGTGCGCTTCAGGACAGCGGCCACTGGAGCGCGGATTCTTGAAATTCCGCCGGGCACCACTGACGCGGAGAAGTCGGCGGATGCCCTTGCGGTCAAGCTCCGCGAGATCGTGAGCCCAGACGAGGTCCAGATCCATCGGCCGACGAAATGCGTCGAAATCAGGGTCATGGATCTGGACGACTCGGTGACGACGGAGGAGGTGGTGGCAGCGGTGGCCAGTGAAGGAGGTTGCTCCGATGACGCGATTAGGCCGGGCGTGATTCAACGGGGATTCAACGGCTGCAGGTCGCTGTGGCTCAGCTGTCCAGTCGCAGCGGCCAAAAAGATTTTGGAGTCTGGTAGAGTCAGAGTGGGGTGGGTCTCGGCGCGGGTGCTGTTGCTCGAGCAGAGGCCACTCCGCTGCTTTAGATGTCTGGAGGGGGGCCACATGGGGGCCGTCTGTGACAGGGGGGTGGACCGCAGCCGTTTGTGCTTCCGCTGCGGTCAACCCGACCACAAGGCCCGCGAGTGCACCGCCGCTGAGGCGAACTGCATCTTGTGCTCAGCGGCCGGTAAGCCAGCGGCGCACTCCGTCGGCAGTAGGACGTGTCAGGGCAGCAATGCTCGCCCGAAGAAAACGGGAGGTCCGGTGACGAAAGGGCCCGTCACCGTGTCCCAACGGACTGAGGTGCCCATGGAGACCGCACAATAATGGCCCTGCGTTGTCTCCAGGCCAATATAAACCACTCCGCCAGAGCCCAGGACCTTCTTCTTCAGAGCATGGCGGAGTGGCAAATCGGAGTAGCAGTGGTGGCGGAGCCCTACGTCGTTCATTTACGGGACGACTGGGTATCCGACCACGAGGGAGTCGTTTCCATCGTCGCTCCAGCTATTGCTGGCGCCCCTGCGATCGATTGGGTGGCCAAAGGCAGAGGGTGCGTGGCCGCTTTAGTCAACGGCACAGTGTTCGTAGGAGTCTACGCCTCTCCAAACCGGAGTCTCGCCGAATTTGAACAACTTTTGGTTGAGGTCGGGGCTCTGGTCGGGCAGGTATCGCCGAGACCGGTGATAGTTGCGGGGGACTTCAATGCCAAATCTACGGCTTGGGGTTCCCCTGCGACCGATGCCAGAGGAGAGGTGTTAGAGGAGTGGGCCGTGTCATTAGGGCTCGCGACGATCAACAGAGGATCGGAGAGCACGTGCGTGCGGCAGCAGGGCGAGTCGATCGTGGACTTGACGTTTGCGTCCATCGCCCTGGCCCGCCGTGTTCGGGATTGGAGGGTGGAGACGGGGGTGGAGACTCTGTCGGACCATCTTTATATCCGATTTGATGTCTCCGCGGTTCCCGTTGTCCAGCCCGCTGTTGAGCGGTCAGAAGGTCCGCGGTGGAGTCTTGGCCGTCTCGATAGCCAGTTGGCAAAAGAGACGGCCATCGTGGAGGCCTGGTGCGCCGGTTCCGACCCGGTCGTCCAGGTCGACCGAGAGGCCGACCGACTCGGCGCCGCCCTGTTTCGCATTTGCGATGTGGCGATGCCGAGGGTGAGGTCTCAGACTCCACGTCGTCGTGTGTACTGGTGGCGCCCGGAGCTACGAACACTACGGAGAGCGTGCGTTGCGGCCCGTCGTCGATACGCCAGGTCCAGGAGAAGACGGATACGCGACCACAACCTGGAGGAGGCTCTTTACACCTCCTACAGGGAGGCTTGCGTATCGCTCCAGAAGGCCATCGCGCAGGTGAAGGAAGCGGCGTGGGTGGAGTGGCTCACTTCGCTCGATGCAGATCCGTGGGGGAGACCGTACCGGGTCGTGAGGCAGAAGCTCCGACCCTGGACACCCCCGCTCACCACCACCATCGAGCCGCAGCTTCTACGACGAATTACTGAGGAACTTTTTCCATCAAGAGGAGTGTTCGTCCCACCGGCGATGGAGCCCGAGTATGTGAGGGAGATGGCGGATGAGGCGTCCCCGGTTACCGAGGCGGAGTTGTGTGCGGCTGTCCTGAAGCTCCGTTCGAAAAGGACAGCCCCCGGGCCTGACGGGATACCGGGACGCGCTCTGGCGATTGCGCTGGAGGAGTTGGGCGATGGCATGTGCCAGCTGTTCTCCGCCTGCCTGGCTCAGGGAAGGTTTCCGCATCGGTGGAAAACGGGTAGGCTCGTACTCATCCGCAAGGAGGGACGAGCCCCCGATCAGCCGTCGGCCTACCGACCCATCGTGCTGCTCGACGAGGCGGGCAAGCTCTTCGAGCGTGTACTTTCAGCCCGTCTAATCGGCAGTATGGAGCCAGGTCTGAGCGGATTTCAGTTCGGCTTTCGCCGGAGCCTCTCGACACTGGACGCAGTCGCCAGGCTCAGGGAGCTCGCAGAGGAGGAGGTCTCTCGGGGTGGGGTGTTGTTGGCAGTATCGTTAGATATTTCCAACGCCTTTAACACTCTGCCCTGGGAAGTGGTACTAGAAGCCCTCAGATACCACAACGTCCCAGGATACCTGCGGCGAACCGTCGCCGATTACTTCTCCGGCAGGGCGGTGGTGTTCCCGACTAAGGAGGGATTTGGCAGGAGGGAGATGACATGCGGTGTTCCACAGGGCTCAGTTTTGGGGCCGTTACTGTGGAACATTGGCTACGATTGGGTGCTTCGCGGGGCCACTTTGCGGGGGGTCAGCTTGACCTGTTACGCTGACGACACCCTCGTGTCGGCCCGCGGCAGTACCCATCGTGAGGCGGCATATCTTGCCACGGCGGGAGTGGCACATGCTGTGCACCGCATTCGTGCTCTGGGCCTTGAGGTGGCCTTGCACAAGTCCGAGGCCCTAGTCTTCCATGGACCTCGGAACGCGCCACCTCAAGGTATGTCTATAACGGTCGGCGGAACTTCCATCACCGTCGGGTCGACGATGAGATACCTCGGACTCGTTCTCGACGGCAGGTGGAAGTTCGAGGAGCACTTCCGGCGCTTGGCCCCAAGACTGGTGGCTGCAGCCGGAGCGCTTGGGCGAATATTGCCCAACGTTGGTGGGCCGGGTAATCCCTGCAGGCGGCTATACTCCAGCGTAGTGCGCTCGATGGCACTCTACGGGGCGCCGATATGGGCGGACGCTCTGAGTGCCCGTAACGTCGCCTCGCTGCGACGTCCGCAGCGGGCGATGGCGCTCAGAGTGGCTCGGGCGTACCGTACGGTGTCATACACCGCGGCATGCTTGCTGTCCGGAAGCCCGCCATGGGACCTCGAGGCCGAGGTGAACTCGAGCGTCTATTGGCGGGTCAAGGCTGCAAGAGCGGAGGGGAACCGGCCCCATCCTCGGGAGGTTCGGCAGTGGCGGGAGGAGGCGAGACATCGCCTCTTGGACAAATGGGAGGACCGACTACGAGTTCCGGATGCTAGTGGGGAACTTGTGGCGGCCATTCGCCCTGTGTTTAGAGAGTGGGTCGAGCGCAAGCACGGCCCACTGACGTATCACCTGACGCAGCTCCTTACCGGTCACGGCTGCTTCGCCAAATACTTGTGCGAAGTGGTCGGGAGGGAGCCGTCGGTGATATGTCTTCATTGTAACGACGGAGCCGTGGACACGGCCGAGCATACGCGCGCAGAGTGCCCAGCCTGGGCGGAGCCTCGCGCAGCCCTGTCCACGGCAATTGGACTTGACATTTCGCTTCCGGCCCTGATTGGGAAGATGGTCGCGAGCAAAGAGGCGTGGGCGGCATTACGGGTCTTCAGTGAAGCCGTAATGTCCGCGAAGGAGGAGGCGGAGCGACAGCGGGAGGACGACCCAAATTCCCTCCCGCTGCGTCGACGGAGACCTGGTCGACGGCGCCGCGACCATCTAGGCCGGTTGCCTTGATTTAGACAGTGTTGGCAGCGGAATTTTACATCCGCTGTCGTCATTGAATGGTGGTTGGCAGCGGACTTTTACATCCGCTGTCGTCGTTGAGTGTTGGTTGGCAGCGGAATTTTACATCCGCTGTCGTCGTTGAATGGTGGTTGGCAGTGGAATTTTACATCCGCTGTCGTCGTTGAAAGGTGGTTGGCAGCGGACTTTTACATCCGCTGTCGTCGTTGTGTCAGAGAAGGAAGCGTGCCGTAACACCCTGGCACGTCTTCGAGGAGAGTCGCCCATTTACAGCGACGGCCGCTGGCAGGGCCGCGGTGGTGTGCCACTGGCGTTCCCGTAGTCCTGCCGCCTTGCGGCGAGGCGGAAATTCGAGGTGGTTTTAGTGGGTAGGACGGGCAGCCGGGTATCGGACAGCCGATGACTCGGGGTCCCCGTGAGTCCCACATACCCGTCCCGGTTCCCTTTTTTTGGACCGGGCGGAATGCGTAAATGCATTTCCCCTCGTTAAAAAAAAAAAAAAAAAAAAAAAAAAAAAAAAGGTTAGGTTAGGTTAGGTTAGGTTGGGGTGCAAGTCGGTCACCTCCTCGTGGTGCACCCTGGGCAACGGGGTCGACCGGCATTCCGACGATTTTCCGGTAATGCCTGTCGATCGCGGCTAACGACTGACATTAGGTTAGGTTAGGTTTACGTAGGATAGACTAGGTTAGGCTAGGTTAGATAGGTGTAGTAGACTAGCAAGGCTAGTTTGCGTTAGGTTAGGGAGGTAAGACCTGATAGGCTAGGTTAGGTTAGGTTAGGCTAGGCTAGCTTAGGTTAGATTAGGTCATTAGTGTGTACAGCTTTTGGCTGTTGAATCTCCGGGGTCTTTTTGGGCTTCCGGAGATTGAAGGAGTAACGCGTAATCCTGCACAGTGAGGTTTCGTGGACATGTCTCGCGGCTTAGTGCAGGACCGCGGGTCTTGCCTTAACCGGCCGGTCCGTGAGGAAGACAACCTCTATAAAAATCACCCCAATCCCAAGTGGCGACGCAGCGCGATGGATGCATGGCTGATGGGAAGATCAGTCGTTACTGCGATCCTCGTCAGGGTACCGGCCGACACCCTCGACGAGTTACGCAAGGCTTATCCAGGTGCAGGGGGCACCACCTGGACGGACCACCCCTTCCCCCTTACTCGTGGGATTTTTATGGAAAATTTAAAACAAAAAAATCACAATGGACACCGATTTGCTAAACGAACGGATAGCGACGACATGGCGGTGGAGGTGGGCGCCCCGATGGCGCGCACTGAAGCCAAGGACCCCGGCGTACTAAAACGGCTTGCTGTACGGCTAGAGCGACTCTCTGAGTCGGACTCTTCGGCCTGCAGCATGCGGACGGTGGAGTCATTAGACAGTCCACGCACACAGGACTTGACACGGCGAAAGGGTGAGAAGCGGACCCACGCTGGGGATAGCTGCTCTGGCTCCGAGAGTGACGCGAGCGTGCAGCTGAGTGAAAACTCGGAATCCTCAGTAAGCAGGTGGCTGAAACCAGCAAGTAAGAGGGGGCGTGGCCGGCCGCCCACTCACGGCAAATACGTCGGTATAGGGAAGTCACAGGAGGAGCTCCGCGAAGCGAAGACCAAGATGGATCGCTTCCAGACGGAAGACGCGTTGGCCGCTTACAACGAAACGGCCAAGTTGGCGATGGAGGAAAGAGCGGCCCGTGCTAGGGATCGCCAAACTGCGGGCACAATTGCCGAGGACGCACCGAAGACGTCCGCCGCTTTGGAAGCGGACGCCCTGCAGGCATTAGAAGTGGTGCTCCAGGTTGCTGACAAGTCGGGTAACCTGAAGGGTACTTACGTCAGGGCCCTGAGGACCGCCCATGACACCATAAAAGGTGTGGTGGCGGAGTTCAAAACCCTGACCACGTCGGAAGAGGGGGCCCGCCTGGCAGCTGCCAACGCACAGCTTTCGGGCCAGCTGGCCGAAGTACGTAGGGAGATGGCCGAGATGCGCCGGAGACCGGCAGAACTCAGCGACGACGCCATCAAGCGCATCACGGAGGAGGCGCTGCGCTGTAGCCGGGAACAGTACGGCAACATGCTCAACGCCAGAATGGAGGGCATTGAGCCCCGTCTCCTTCCGGAGCCTCGGCTGCGACCTCCGCTGGCCGCAGACCGCAGAGCGGCGAAGACTGCAGTCGCTACTGCAAGGGCACCATCATCTGAGACACCATCTGAGTCACCAACTGCCAAAGTCGTGGAGAAGAGTGGTAGCGCTAAAACGGCACGAAAGAAGAAGACGAAGCGCCCCAGTATGGCTGCCCAGGAGGCGGCAGCGGCTGCGGTGAAGAAAGCTGCCCCTCCACCAACTCCGAAGCCGGGCAGTTCGAGTGTTTCATGGGCGGCTGTTGTTCGTCAGCAGCCGAACAAGCCGTCCAATAACTCCAAGGCGAAGGAATCGGCGAAGGCGAAGACCGTTCCTGCCAGAAATGGGAAGAAGACGTCTGGCAAGAGGAAACTCCGCTCTCCTCGCACTGCGGTGGTTACCATCACGCTGAGGCCCGGTGCCAAAGAGAAGGGCCTGACGTACGAGGCTGTCCTGGCGCTAGCGAAGAGCCGCATCAAGCTGAGCGACGTCGGCCTGACTGCGGTGCGCTTCAGGACAGCGGCCACTGGAGCGCGGATTCTTGAAATTCCGCCGGGCACCGCTGACGCGGAGAAGTCGGCGGATGCTCTTGCGGTCAAGCTCCGCGAGATCGTGAGCCCAGACGAGGTCCAGATCCATCGGCCGACGAAATGCGTCGAAATCAGGGTCATGGATCTGGACGACTCGGTGACGACGGAGGAGGTGGTGGCAGCGGTGGCCAGTGAAGGAGGTTGCTCCGATGACGCGATTAGGCCGGGCGTGATTCAACGGGGATTCAACGGCTGTAGGTCGCTGTGGCTCAGCTGTCCAGTCGCAGCGGCCAAAAAGATTTTGGAGTCTGGTAGAGTCAGAGTGGGGTGGGTCTCGGCGCGGGTGCTGTTGCTCGAGCAGAGGCCACTCCGCTGCTTTAGATGTCTGGAGGGGGGCCACATGGGGGCCGTCTGTGACAGGGGGGTGGACCGCAGCCGTTTGTGCTTCCGCTGCGGTCAACCCGACCACAAGGCCCGCGAGTGCACCGCCGCTGAGGCGAACTGCATCTTGTGCTCAGCGGCTGGTAAGCCAGCGGCGCACTCCGTCGGCAGTAGGACGTGTCAGGGCAGCAATGCTCGCCCGAAGAAAACGGGAGGTCCGGTGACGAAAGGGCCCGTCACTGTGTCCCAACGGACTGAGGTGCCCATGGAGACCGCACAATAATGGCCCTGCGTTGTCTCCAGGCCAATATTAACCACTCCGCCAGAGCTCAGGACCTTCTTCTTCAGAGCATGGCGGAGTGGCAAATTGGAGTAGCAGTGGTGGCGGAGCCCTACGTCGTTCATTTACGGGACGACTGGGTATCCGACCACGAGGGAGTCGTTTCCATCGTCGCTCCAGCTATTGCTGGCGCCCCTGCGATCGATTGGGTGGCCAAAGGCAGAGGGTGCGTGGCCGCTTTAGTCAACGGCACAGTGTTCGTAGGAGTCTACGCCTCTCCAGAAGGCCATCGCTTCAGAAGGCCATCGCGCAGGCGAAGGAAGCGGCGTGGGTGGAGTGGCTCACTTCGCTCGATGCAGATCCGTGGGGGAGACCGTACCGGGTCGTGAGGCAGAAGCTCCGACCCTGGACACCCCCGCTCACCACCACCATCGAGCCGCAGCTTCTACGACGAATTACTGAGGAACTTTTTCCATCAAGAGGAGTGTTCGTCCCACCGGCGATGGAGCCCGAGTATGTGAGGGAGATGGCGGATGAGGCGTCCCCGGTTACCGAGGCGGAGTTGTGTGCGGCTGTCCTGAAGCTCCGTTCGAAAAGGACAGCCCCCGGGCCTGACGGGATACCGGGACGCGCTCTGGCGATTGCGCTGGAGGAGTTGGGCGATGGCATGTGCCAGCTGTTCTCCGCCTGCCTGGCTCAGGGAAGGTTTCCGCATCGGTGGAAAACGGGTAGGCTCGTACTCATCCGCAAGGAGGGACGAGCCCCCGATCAGCCGTCGGCCTACCGACCCATCGTGCTGCTCGACGAGGCGGGCAAGCTCTTCGAGCGTGTACTTTCAGCCCGTCTAATCGGCAGTATGGAGCCAGGTCTGAGCGGATTTCAGTTCGGCTTTCGCCGGGGCCTCTCGACACTGGACGCAGTCGCCAGGCTCAGGGAGCTCGCAGAGGAGGAGGTCTCTCGGGGTGGGGTGTTGTTGGCAGTGTCGTTAGATATTTCCAACGCCTTTAACACTCTGCCCTGGGAAGTGGTACTAGAAGCCCTCAGATACCACAACGTTCCAGGATACCTGCGGCGAACCGTCGCCGATTACTTCTCCGGCAGGGCGGTGGTGTTCCCGACTAAGGAGGGATTTGGCAGGAGGGAGATGACATGCGGTGTTCCACAGGGCTCAGTTTTGGGGCCGTTACTGTGGAACATCGGCTACGATTGGGTGCTTCGCGGGGCCACTTTGCGGGGGGTCAGCTTGACCTGTTACGCTGACGACACCCTCGTGTCGGCCCGCGGCAGTACCCACCGCGAGGCGGCATATCTTGCCACGGCGGGAGTGGCACATGCCGTGCACCGCATTCGTGCTCTGGGCCTTGAGGTGGCCTTGCACAAGTCCGAGGCCCTAGTCTTCCATGGACCTCGGAACGCGCCACCTCAAGGGATGTCTATAACGGTCGGCGGAACTTCCATCACCATCGGGTCGACGATGAAGTACCTGGGACTCGTCCTCGATGGCAGGTGGAAGTTCGAGGAGCACTTCCGGCGCTTGGCCCCAAGACTGGTGGCTGCAGCCGGAGCGCTCGGGCGAATATTGCCCAACGTTGGAGGGCCGGGTAGTTCCTGCAGGCGGCTGTACTCCGGCGTGGTGCGCTCGATGGCGCTTTACGGTGCGCCGATATGGGCGGACGCTCTGAGTGCTCGTAACGTCGCCTCGCTGCGACGTCCGCAGCGGGCGATGGCGCTCAGAGTGGCTCGGGCGTACCGTACGGTGTCATACACCGCGGCATGCTTGCTGTCCGGAAGTCCGCCATGGGACCTCGAGGCCGAGGTGAACTCGAGCGTCTATTGGCGGGTCAAGGCTGCAAGAGCGGAGGGGAACCGGCCCCATCCTCGGGAGGTTCGGCAGTGGCGGGAGGAGGCGAGACATCGCCTCTTGGACAAATGGGAGGATCGACTACGAGTTCCGGATGCTAGTGGGGAACTTGTGGCGGCCATTCGCCCTGTGTTTAGAGAGTGGGTCGAGCGCAAGCACGGCCCACTGACGTATCACCTGACGCAGCTCCTTACCGGTCACGGCTGCTTCGCCAAATACTTGTGCGAAGTGGTCGGGAGGGAGCCGTCGGTGATATGTCTTCATTGTGACGACGGAGCTGTGGACACGGCCGAGCATACGCGCGCAGAGTGCCCAGTCTGGGCGGAGCCTCGCGCAGCCCTGTCCACGGCAATTGGACATGACATCTCGCTTCCGGCCCTGATTGGGAAGATGGTCGCGAGCAAAGAGGCGTGGGCGGCATTACGGGTCTTCAGCGAAGCCGTAATGTCCGCGAAGGAGAAGGCGGAGCGACAGCGGGAGGACGACCCAAATTCCCTCCCGCTGCGTCGACGGAGACCTGGTCGACGGCGCCTCGACCATCTAGGCCGGTTGCCTTGATTTAGACAGTGTTGGCAGCGGAATTTTACATCCGCTGTCGTCATTGAATGGTGGTGGCAGCGGACTTTTACATCCGCTGTCGTCGTTGAGTGTTGGTTGGCAGCGGAATTCTACATCCGCTGTCGTCGTTGAATGGTGGTTGGCAGCGGACTTTTACATCCGCTGTCGTCGTTGAGTGTTGGTTGGCAGCGGAAGTTTACATCCGCTGTCGTCGCTTTACATCCGATGCAGAGAAGGAAGCATGCCGTAACACCCTGGCATGCCTCCGAGAAGAGTCGCGCCTTTACAGCGACGGCCGCTGGCAGGGCCGCGGTGGTGTGCCACTTGCGTTCCCGTAGTCCTGCCGCCTTGCGGCGAGGCGGAAAGTCGAGGTGGTTTTAGTGGGTAGGACGGGCAGCCGGGTATCGGACAGCCGATGACTCGGGGTCCCCGTGAGTCCCACATACCCGTCCCGGTTCCCCTTTTGGACCGGGCGGAATGCGTAAATGCATTTCCCCTCGTTAAAAAAAAAAAAAAAAAAAAAAAAAAAAAAAAAAAAAAAAAAAAAAAAAAAAAAAAAAAAAGGTTAGGTTAGGTTGGGGTGCAAGTCGGTCACCTCCTCGTGGTGCACCCTGGGCAACGGGGTCGACCGGCATTCCGACGATTTTCCGGTAATGCCTGTCGATCGCGGCTAACGACTGACAGTAGGTTAGGTTACGTAGGTTAGACTAGGTTAGGCTAGGTTAGATAGGTGTAGTAGACTAGCAAGGCTAGTTTGCGTTAGGTTAGGGAGGTAAGACCTGATAGGCTAGGTTAGGTTAGGTTAGGCTAGGCTAGCTTAGGTTAGATTAGGTCATTAGTGTGTACAGCTTTTGGCTGTTGAATCTCCGGGGTCTTTTTGGGCTTCCGGAGATTGAAGGAGTAACGCGTAATCCTGCACAGTGAGGTTTCGTGGACATGTCTCGCGGCTTAGTGCAGGACCGCGGGTCTTGCCTTAACCGGCCGGTCCGTGAGGAAGACAACCTCTATAAAAATCACCCCAATCCCAAGTGGCGACGCAGCGCGATGGATGCATGGCTGATGGGAAGATCAGTCGTTACTGCGATCCTCGTCAGGGTACCGGCCGACACCCTCGACGAGTTACGCAAGGCTTATCCAGGTGCAGGGGGCACCACCTGGACGGACCACCCCTTCCCCCTTACTCGTGGGATTTTATATGGAAAATCTAAATTCAAAAACTCAAAAAGGACTCCGATCTTCCAAACGAATGGATAACGACGATATGGCGGTGGAGGTGGGCGCCCCGATGGCGCGCACTGAAGCCAAGGACCCCGGCGCACTAAAACGGCTTGCTGTACGGCTAGAGCGACTCTCTGAGTCGGACTCTTCAGCCTGCAGCATGCGGACGGTGGAGTCATTAGACGATCCACCCATGGACATGACACGGCGAAAAGGCGAAAAACGGACCCACGATGGGGATAGCTGCTCTGGCTCCGAGAGTGACGCGAGCGTGCAGCTGAGTGAAAACTCGGAATCCTTAATAAGCAGATGGCTGAAACCAGCAAGTAAGAGGGGGCGTGGCCGGCCGCCCACTCACGGAAAATACGTCGGTATAGGGAAGTCACAGGAGGAGCTCCGCGAAGCGAAGACCAAGATGGATCGCTTCCAGACGGAAGACGCGTTGGCCGCTTACAACGAAACGGCCAAGTTGGCGATGGAGGAAAGAGCGGCCCGTGCTAGGGATCGTCAAACTGCGGGCACAATTGCCGAGGACGCACCGAAGACGTCCGCCGCTTTGGAAGCGGACGCCCTGCAGGCATTAGAAGTGGTGCTTCAGGTTGCTGACAAGTCGGGTAACCTGAAGGGTACTTACGTCAGGGCCCTGAGGACCGCCCATGACACCATAAAAGGTGTGGTGGCGGAGTTCAAAACCCTGACCACGTCGGAAGAGGGGGCCCGCCTGGCAGCTGCCAACGCACAGCTTTCGGGCCAGCTGGCCGAGGTACGTAGGGAGATGGCCGAGATGCGCCGGAGACCGGCAGAGCTCAGCGACGACGCCATCAAGCGCATCACGGAGGAGGCGCTGCGGTGTAGCCGTGAGCAATACGGCAACATGCTCAACGCCAGGATGGAGGGCATCGAGCCCCGCCTCCTTCCAGAGCCTCGGCTGCGCCCTCCGCTAGCCGCAGACCGCAAGGCGGCGCAGACTGCAGCTGCGACGGCAAGGGTGACGGCTCCAACTGAGTCGCCCGCTGCCAAAACCGCAGAGAAGGTTGGGAGCACAAATAAGACCCAACGAAGGAAGAAGGCGAAACGGCCCAGCATGGCTGCCCAGGAAGCGGCAGCGGCCCCGGTGAAGAAAGCTGCCCCTCCAACAACTCCGAAGCCGGGCAGTTCGAGTGTTTCATGGGCGGCTGTTGTTCGTCAGCAGCCGAACAAGCCGTCCAATAACTCCAAGGCGAAGGAATCGGCGAAGGCGAAGACCGTTCCTGCCAGAAATGGGAAGAAGACGTCTGGCAAGAGGAAACTCCGCTCTCCTCGCACCGCGGTGGTTACCATCACGCTGAGGCCCGGTGCCAAAGAGAAGGGCCTGACGTACGAGGCTGTCCTGGCGCTAGCGAAGAGCCGCATCAAGCTGAGCGACGTCGGCCTGACCGCGGTGCGCTTCAGGACAGCGGCCACTGGAGCGCGGATTCTTGAAATTCCGCCGGGCACCGCTGACGCGGAGAAGTCGGCGGATGCCCTTGCGGTCAAGCTCCGCGAGATCGTGAGCCCAGACGAGGTCCAGATCCATCGGCCGACGAAATGCGTCGAAATCAGGGTCATGGATCTGGACGACTCGGTGACGACGGAGGAGGTGGTGGCAGCGGTGGCCAGTGAAGGAGGTTGCTCCGATGACGCGATTAGGCCGGGCGTGATTCAGCGGGGATTCAACGGCTGCAGGTCGCTGTGGCTCAGCTGTCCAGTCGCAGCGGCCAAAAAGATTTTGGAGTCTGGTAGAGTCAGAGTGGGGTGGGTCTCGGCGCGGGTGCTGTTGCTCGAGCAGAGGCCACTCCGCTGCTTTAGATGTCTGGAGGGGGGCCACATGGGGGCCGTCTGTGACAGGGGGGTGGACCGCAGCCGTTTGTGCTTCCGCTGCGGTCAACCCGACCACAAGGCCCGCGAGTGCACCGCCGCTGAAGCGAACTGCATCCTATGCTCAGCGGCTGGTAAGCCAGCGCCACACGCCATCGGCAGTAAAGCGTGCCAGGGCAGTAAAGCTCGCCCAAGGAAAATGGGAGGTCCGGTGACGAAAGGGCCCGTCACTGTGTCCCAACGGACTGAGGTGCCCATGGAGACCGCACAATAATGGCCCTGCGTTGTCTCCAGGCCAATATAAACCACTCCGCCAGAGCCCAGGACCTTCTCCTTCAGAGCATGGCGGAGTGGCAAATCGGAGTAGCAGTGGTGGCGGAGCCCTACGTCGTTCATTTACGGGACGACTGGGTATCCGACCACGAGGGAGTCGTTTCCATCGTCGCTCCCGCAGTTGCTGGCGCCCCTGCGATCGATCGGGTGGCCAAAGGCAGAGGGTGCGTGGCCGCTATAGTCAACGGCACAGCGTTCGTAGGAGTCTACGCCTCTCCCAACCGGAGTCTCGCCGAATTTGAACAACTTTTAGTTGAGGTCGGGGCTCTGGTCGGGCAAGTATCACCGAGACCGGTGATAGTTGCGGGGGACTTCAATGCCAAATCTACGGCTTGGGGTTCCCCTGCGACCGATGCCAGAGGAGAGGTGCTAGAGGAGTGGGCCGTGTCATTGGGGCTCGCGACGATCAACAGAGGATCGGAGAGCACGTGCGTGCGGCAGCAGGGCGAGTCGATCGTGGACTTGACGTTCGCGTCCATCGCCCTGGCCCGCCGTGTTCGGGATTGGAGGGTGGAGACGGGGGTGGAGACTCTGTCGGACCATCTTTATATCCGATTTGATGTCTCCGCGGTTCCCGTCGTCCAGCCCGCTGTTGAGCGGTCAGAAGGTCCGCGGTGGAGTCTTGGCAGTCTCGATAGCCAGTTGGCAAAAGAGGCGGCCATCGTGGAGGCCTGGTGCGCCGGTTCCGACCCGGTCGTCCAGGTCGACCGAGAGGCCGACCGACTCGGCGCCGCCCTGTTTCGCATTTGCGATGGGGCGATGCCGAGGATGAGGTCTCAGGCTCCACGTCGTCGCGTGTACTGGTGGCGCCCGGAACTACGAACGCTACGGAGAGCGTGCGTTGCGGCCCGTCGTCGATACGCCCGGTCCAGGAGAAGACGGATACGCGACCACAACCTGGAGGAGGCTCTTTACACCTCCTACAGGGAGGCTTGCGTATCGCTCCAGAGGGCAATCGCACAGGCGAAGGAAGCGGCGTGGGTGGAGTGGCTCACTTCGCTCGATGCAGATCCGTGGGGGAGACCGTACCGGGTCGTGAGGCAGAAGCTCCGACCCTGGACACCCCCGCTCACCACCACCATCGAGCCGCAGCTTCTTGGACGAATCACAGAGGAGCTTTTTCCAGCAAGAGGAGTGTTCGTCCCACCGGCGATGGAGCCCGAGTATGTGAGGGAGATGGCGGATGAGGCGTCCCCGGTTACCGAGGCGGAGTTGTGTGCGGCTGTCCTGAAGCTCCGTTCGAAAAGGACAGCCCCCGGGCCTGACGGGATACCGGGACGCGCTCTGGCGATTGCGCTGGAGGAGTTGGGCGATGGCATGTGCCAGCTGTTCTCCGCCTGCCTGGCTCAGGGAAGGTTTCCGCATCGGTGGAAAACGGGTAGGCTCGTACTCATCCGCAAGGAGGGACGAGCCCCCGATCAGCCGTCGGCCTATCGACCCATCGTGCTGCTCGACGAGGCGGGCAAGCTCTTCGAGCGTGTACTTTCTGCCCGTCTAATCGGCAGTATGGAGCCAGGTCTGAGCGGATGTCAGTTCGGCTTTCGCCGGGGCCTCTCGACACTGGACGCAGTCGCCAGGCTCAGGGAGCTCGCAGAGGAGGAGGTCTCTCGGGGTGGGGTGTTGTTGGCAGTGTCGTTAGATATTTCCAACGCCTTTAACACTCTGCCCTGGGAAGTGGTACTAGAAGCCCTCAGATACCACAACGTTCCAGGATACCTGCGGCGAACCGTCGCCGATTACTTCTCCGGCAGGGCGGTGGTGTTCCCGACTAAGGACGGATTTGGCAGGAGGGAGATGACATGCGGTGTTCCACAGGGCTCAGTTTTGGGGCCGTTACTGTGGAACATCGGCTACGATTGGGTGCTTCGCGGGGCCACGTTGCGGGGGGTCAGCCTGACCTGTTACGCTGACGACACCCTCGTGTCGGCCCGCGGCAGTACCCATCGTGAGGCGACATATCTTGCCACGGCGGGAGTGGCACATGCTGTGCACCGCATTCGTTCTCTGGGCCTTGAGGTGGCCTTGCACAAGTCCGAGGCCCTAGTCTTCCATGGACCTCGGAACGCGCCACCTCAAGGGATGTCTATAACGGTCGGCGGAACTTCCATCACCATCGGGTCGACGATGAAGTACCTGGGACTCGTCCTCGATGGCAGGTGGAAGTTCGAGGAGCACTTCCGGCGCTTGGCCCCAAGACTGGTGGCTGCAGCCGGAGCGCTCGGGCGAATATTGCCCAACGTTGGTGGGCCGGGTAATCCCTGCAGGCGGCTATACTCCAGCGTAGTGCGCTCGATGGCACTCTACGGGGCGCCGATATGGGCGGACGCTCTGAGTGCCCGTAACGTCGCCTCGCTGCGACGTCCGCAGCGGGCGATGGCGCTCAGAGTGGCTCGGGCGTACCGTACGGTGTCATACACCGCGGCATGCTTGCTGTCCGGAAGCCCGCCATGGGACCTCGAGGCCGAGGTGAACTCGAGCGTCTATTGGCGGGTCAAGGCTGCAAGAGCGGAGGGGAACCGGCCCCATCCTCGGGAGGTTCGGCAGTGGCGGGAGGAGGCGAGACATCGCCTCTTGGACAAATGGGAGGATCGACTACGAGTTCCGGATGCTAGTGGGGAACTTGTGGCGGCCATTCGCCCTGTGTTTAGAGAGTGGGTCGAGCGCAAGCATGGCCCACTGACGTATCACCTGACGCAGCTCCTTACCGGTCACGGCTGCTTCGCCAAATACTTGTGCGAAGTGGTCGGGAGGGAGCCGTCGGTGATATGTCTTCATTGTAACGACGGAGCCGTGGACACGGCCGAGCATACGCGCGCAGAGTGCCCAGCCTGGGCGGAGCCTCGCGCAGCCCTGTCCACGGCAATTGGACTTGACATTTCGCTTCCGGCCCTGATTGGGAAGATGGTCGCGAGCAAAGAGGCGTGGGCGGCATTACGGGTCTTCAGTGAAGCCGTAATGTCCGCGAAGGAGGAGGCGGAGCGACAGCGGGAGGACGACCCAAATTCCCTCCCGCTGCGTCGACGGAGACCTGGTCGACGGCGCCGCGACCATCTAGGCCGGTTGCTTTGAACGGGACAGTGTGGTTGGCAGCGGAACTTTACATCCGCTGTCGTCGTTGAATGGTGGTTGGCAGCGGACTTTTACATCCGTTGTCGTCGTTGAGTGTTGGTTGGCAGCGGAATTTTACATCCGCTGTCGTCGTTGAATGGTGGTTGGCAGCGGAATTTTACATCCGCTGTCGTCGTTGAATGGTGGTTGGCAGCGGAATTTTACATCCGCTGTCGTCATGATGAGTAGAGTCGCGCTTTTACAGCGACGGCCGCTGGCAGGGCCGCGGTGGTGTGCCACTTGCGTTCCCGTAGTCCTGCCGCCTTGCGGCGAGGCGGAATTTCGAGGTGGTTTTAGTGGGTAGGACGGGCAGCCGGGTATCGGACAGCCGATGACTCGGGGTCCCCGTGAGTCCCACATACCCGTCCCGGTTCCCCTTTTGGACCGGGCGGAATGCGTAAATGCATTTCCCCTCGTTAAAAAAAAAAAAAAAAAAAAAAAAAAAAAAAAAAAAAAAAAAAAAAAAAAAAAAAAGGTTAGGTTAGGTTAGGTTAGGTTAGGTTGGGGTGCATGTAGTGTTGTGGTGTATCTGTGTGAGAACTCGAAATTCATCGAAAAATCAACGATCGATTCCGAAATTTAACTTAAGGGGTGCATGTCGGTCACCTCCTCGTGGTGCACCCTGGGCAACGGGGTCGACCGGCATTCCGACGATTTTCCGGTAATGCCTGTCGATCGCGGCTAACGACTGACGCGGCGGTTATCTCGTGGTCTGGGTTTTGGCCACGAGGGCGCCCACTTCTTTACAAGTGGGCGCAGCGGGGGGGGGGGGGAATATATATATTTATTTTATATTATATTTTCTTTACATTTCGGAGGGACTCGTTATCGGTTTTTAGAGTCGAGTAGGAGGAGAGGCGGGTTTACTCATTCTCGGTATCGAGTCTGAGTAAACAAGACTATTGTCACCACCTCTCGAACTCGTTTCCCCATTCTGGGTGTTGTGGATCATGTCTCGCAGCCTGGAGTGGGACCGAGGGCCTTGCCTTAGTCGGCTGGGTCGAGAGGAGCCAACCTCAATAAAAAACAATAGCATAGAGATCCCGTGATACCGCCCGACCTCACGGTGTAATAGGGTTACCAAGGTACAGGGGGCACTGCCTTGGTGGACAATTTATTTCCGCCTTACTCGTGGGACTTTTTATGGAAAGCTCAATAAAAAACCCAAACAACGGACTTCCGATTGCTACACGAATGGCTATTGACGAAACGGTGGTGGAGGTGGGCGCCCCGATGGCGCGCGCTGAAACCAAAGACCTTGGCGTAACAAAGGAACTGGTTGTTCGATTGGAACGGCTCTCTGAGTCGGACTCGTCGAACGCCAGTTATGTTAGCATGACGGATAGGAATAGACGAAAGGCGGAGAAGCGGTCCCATCCCAGGGACAACTTCTCCGGAACTGAGAGTGATGCGAGCGCGCAGCAAAGTGACTGCGGCTCAGATGCATCAATCGGTCGGTGGCTGAAGCCTTCGTCCAAAAGGGGGCGGGGCCGACCGTCCTCGACCGGACAATATGTGGGCTTCGGCAAGCACCGAGCCGAGCTCCAAGCGGAGAAGGCGAAGGAGCAGCGCTTCCAGACAGAGGATGCGCTGGTCCTTTACAACGCCAAGGCCAAGGTGGCCATTGAAGCAAGGGCGGCACGCCTGAGAAACCGCGGTGCGGTTGTCGAGGACGTGCCGCGGACCTCCGCTGCTCTAGAAGCAGAAATTAAGGAGGCAGCGAATGTCGTAGCGCAGGTGGCCGACAAGTCGAGCAACCTCAAGGGCACATACGTTCGGGCCCTCAGGTCGGCCGTTGACACCATCAAAGGTGCGTCGTCCGAGTTGAGGACGATCAAGAAGTGTGATGATGTTGCCCGCTTGGAGGCACTCAACGCGCAGATGGCGGGCCAATTGGCCGAGCTGCGCCGAGAGGTCGCCCAGATGCGGCAACAGCCCGCTGCGAGTAGCACGGCTGACTTCAAGAAGGCGATGGAAGAGGTAATCCGAGCGAACCAGGAGCAGTTCAGAATGCTGAACGCACGCTTCGAGGGGATCGAGGACCGCCTCCTTCCGGAGCCTCGGTTGCGGCCTCCGCTCGCCGCCGACCGGAAAGCAGCTCAGGCTGCAAAGACGAAGGCACCTGAGAAGGTGTCCTCGGTAGAGGTGGCCAAGCCGAAGCGTTCACGACGCTCGAACTTGGCTGCCAAAGAAGCGGCGGCCAGAAGGACCGCTCCTTCCACGTCCGCGGAACCCGCGGTGCCAGAGGCCGCGGCTGTTCCGTGGAGCGCTGTCGTCGGACGAAAGTCCAAGAAGGCGACAAGCAAACCGGCGGCGGCGAAGACGACGAGGCAGGCTCCTGCGAAGGAGTCTAAAAAAGCCAAAAAGGCGAAAAAGACTCCTGCAAAGGAGTCCAAAAAGGGCTCGCGTAAAGTGAAGCTCCGCCCTCCTCGCACCGAGGTAATAACTCTGACGTTAAAACCCGGTGCTGGGGAGAAAGGCGTAACTTATGAGCAGGTTCTGGCTCAAGCCAAGAGCCAAATAAGCCTGCGGGAGGTCGGCCTGACGACGGTGCGATTCCGTACGTCAGCCACGGGTGCCCGGATGTTGGAGATACCTCCGGGCACAAACGAAGCGGAGAAGGCGGCAGATGCCCTAGCGGGCAAGCTCCGCGAAGTCCTCAGTCCGGACGTGGTCCAGGTGCATCGACCCACTAAGTGCGTAGAGCTTAGGGTCATGGACCTGGACGACTCGGTCACGGCTGAGGAGGTCGTGGCAGCGGTCGCTGCAGATGGAGGTTGCTCCTCAGGAGCGATCAGACCCGGGGTCATCACTCGGGGACCGAGGGGTTCCGGCTCGCTGTGGTTGAGCTGCCCAGTAGGGGCGGCAAAACCCATAGTCGAGGCCGGCCGGGTTAGAGTCGGGTGGGTTTCGGCTCGGGTGGTACTGCTCGAGCCCAGGCCACTGCGCTGTTTCCGGTGTCTCGAGGGGGGACATATGGGGGCCAGGTGCGACAGGGGTGTCGACCGTAGCCTGTTGTGCTTCCGGTGTGGTCAGCCTGGCCACAAGTACCGGGAGTGCACCGCCGCTGACGCAAACTGCGTCGTCTGCGTAGCGGCAGGTAAGCCAGCGGCTCATGCCGTTGGCAGCAAAGAGTGCCAGGGCGGTAAAGCCCGAACGGCACTCGTAAACAAGAAGGCCAAGACAGTGACGAAAGGTCCAGTAGCCTCGTCGTCACGGCCGCCGGTGGAGACAATGGAGACCTCGTAATAACGATGGCCTTACACTGTCTCCAGGCCAATGTGAACCACTCTGCAAGAGCTCAGGACCTCCTGGTCCAAAGCATAGCAGAGTGGCGAATCAACCTGGCGGTGGTGTCGGAGCCCTATTTCGTTCCCTCGCGGGACGACTGGGTCTCCGATCACGATAGGGTGGTGGCTATTGTCGCCCCCGCCGTGGCTGGCTCCCCGGCCATCGAGGGTGTCGCAAAGGGTAGGGGGTTCGTGCTGGCCGTCGTCGGTGGTGTGGCAGTCGTCGGCGTCTACGCGTCGCCCAATCGGGGTCTCGCCGAGTTCGAGCGTATGCTGATCGAGGTCGGGGCTCTGGTCGGGCAGATATCGCCCACCCCCGTGCTGGTCGCGGGGGACTTCAACGCCAAATCAACGGCTTGGGGTTCCCCGAGGACGGATTCACGAGGTGAGGCTTTGGTCGAGTGGGCCACGTCGCTGGGGCTCGTAGTCCTCAACGATGGGTCGGAGAGCACGTGCGTGCGGCAGCAGGGCGAATCGATCGTGGACATCACGTTCGCGTCCAACGCCCTCGCCCGTCGTGCTCGGGATTGGAGAGTGGTGACGAACGTGGAGACGCTGTCCGACCACCGGTATATCCGGTTCGGTTTCGGTTCTGCGTCTTCCGTCTCTCCCACAGGAAACGACGCTCTGCCCACCGCCGGACGTACGGATGGGCCACGCTGGTGTCTGAGCCGTCTCGACAGCCAGCTGGCGAAAGAGGCGGCCATCGTCGAAGCCTGGGGGGCAGGCTCCGACATGGCGGTAGTCCGAGAGGTCGATCGAGAGGCCGACCGAATCGGTGCCGCTCTGTCTCGCATTTGCGATGCGGCGATGCCGAGGGCGAAACCGTACAAGCCGCGCCGTCGGCTGTACTGGTGGCGTCCAGAGCTCCGCCAATTGCGCAAAGCGTGCGTGGCAGCACGCCGACGCTACAGTCGGTGTAGGAGGAGAAGGGTCCGTGACCACGACTCCGAAGGCGTCTTATACGCCGCCTACAGGGCCGCCTGTCAAACGCTGCAAACGGCCATCGCGCAGGCCAAAGAAGCGGCGTGGGGGGAATGGCTTGCGACACTCGATAGGGACCCTTGGGGGAGACCATATCGTGTCGTGCGGCAAAAGCTCCGACCGTATGCTCCCCCGCTAACCAGCAGTCTCCAGCCGTCACTCCTGGAGAGTGTAGTGGGTGCACTTTTTCCCGAAAGGGAAGAATTCGTGCCTCCGACGATGGCGCCCATCATCGGACCTCGCGAGATCGAGGATCCGGTGATTCCGGCGGTCACTGAGACGGAGTTACAGGAGGCCGCCCTGAAACTCCGGTCGAAACGGACGGCCCCGGGGCCCGATGGTATCCCGGGGCGTGCCTTGGCGATCGCGTTGGATGAGATGGGGGACAGCATTAAGCACTTTTTCACCGCGTGCTTGGCTCAGGGTAGGTTTCCGCAACGGTGGAAAACGGGCAGACTCGTTCTGATCCGCAAGGACGGACGACCGCCCGATCAGCCTTCGGCCTACCGCCCGATAGTGTTGCTCGACGAGACGAGCAAGCTATTCGAGCGTGTGCTCGCTACCCGTCTCGCGGGTAGCATGGAGCCGGGTCTTAGCGAGCGGCAGTATGGTTTTCGCCCTGGCCGCTCGACACTGGACGCGATCGCCAGGGTACGGGATCTGGCAGAGAAGGAGGCCTCACGGGGTGGGGTCGTAATGGCGGTGTCATTGGATATCTCCAATGCCTTCAACACCCTTCCTTGGGAAGTGGTGACGGAGGCGTTGCGATTCCACAATGTGCCGGCCTACTTGAGGCGTACCGTGGCCGATTATTTATCGGGCAGAGCGGTGGCCTACCCGACCAGGGAGGGCTGGGGTAGGAGGGCGTTGTCGTGCGGTGTCCCGCAGGGTTCGGTCCTAGGACCACTCCTGTGGAACATAGGGTACGACTGGGTGCTGCGCGGGGCCACGCTGCGGGGGGTCGACGTAACTTGTTACGCCGACGACACCCTCGTGTCGGCCCGTGGCAGTTCCTATCGCGAGGCGGCCTATCTCGCCACGGCGGGAGTGGCACACGCTGTGCACCGCATCCGCGCTTTGGGTCTGGAGGTCGCCCTGCACAAATCCGAGGCACTCGTGTTTCACGGGCCTCGGAACGGACCACCACCGGGGGCGACAATAACGGTGGGCGGAATCTCCATCTCCGTCGGGGCGACGATGAGATATCTCGGACTCGTCCTCGACGGTAGGTGGAATTTCGAAGAGCACTTCCGGCGCTTGGCCCCAAGGCTGGTGGCCGCAGCCGGAGCGCTCGGCCAGATCCTTCCCAACGTGGGCGGGCCAGGAGGCGCCTGCAGGCGTTTGTACGCCGGTGTCGTTCGCTCGATGGCGCTCTACGGGGCGCCGATATGGGCGGACGCACTGAGCGCTCGCAACGTCGCTTCGCTGCGGCGTCCGCAGCGGGCGATGGCGCTCAGGGCGGCTCGTGCGTACCGCACGGTGTCGTACAACGCGGCGTGTCTGCTCGCCGGAACCCCGCCGTGGGACCTCGAGGCCGAGGCCAATTCGAGCGTCTACTGGCGGGCGAAGGTTGAAATAGCAGACGGGAACCGACCCCATCCAAGTGAGGTCCACCATTGGCGCGAAGAGGCCCGCGAAAGGCTCTTCGCCAAATGGTCGGAGAGACTAGGAGTCCCGGGATCCAGCCGGGAACTCGTAGCGGCTATTCGGCCCGTACTGAGGGAGTGGGTCGAGCGCAAGCACGGCCCCTCCACATATCACCTCGCGCAGCTCTTGACCGGGCACGGATGCTTTGCCAAGTATCTGTGCGAGGTGGTGGGCAGGGAACCCTCGGAGTTGTGCCACCATTGTGGCTATGTAGCCGTGGATACGGCCGAACACACGCGCGCAGAGTGCCCAGCCTGGGCGGAGCCTCGCGCTGTGCTATCCACTGCCATAGCAGGAGGAGACCTGTCGCTTCCGGTCCTCGTTAAGAGAATGACCGAAAGCAAAGAGGCCTGGGCGGCAGTATGCGCGTTTAGCGACGCCGTACTGTCGCAAAAGGAGGCGGCGGAGCGAGAGAGGGAGGACGATCCCAACTCGCTCCCGCTACGTCGGAGGAGGTCAGGGCGGCGACGGCGAGCCTTCGCAATGCGAACGCTACCGCCGCCGGTCTGATGATGTGGCGTCGAAAGACGCCAGAGTAGGAAGGTGCGCCTGCCATCACGGTGCACCTTCGAGTAGTGTTGCTCAGAAGCAACATTCGCAGGCGGGGTCGCGGTTGCAAGCAAACGCGTTCCCGTAACCCTGCCGCCTTGCGCGAAGGCGGAATATCGAGGTCTGGTTTTAGTGGGTAGGACGGGCAGCCGGGTATCGGACAGCCGATGACTCGGGGTCCCCGGTGAGTCCCACATAGCCGTCGCGGCCACCCGGCCGGGCGGTATGCGTAAATGCATTTCCCCTCGTTAAAAAAAAAAAAAAAAAAAAAAAAAAAAAAAAAAAAAAAAAAAAAAAAGGTTGGGGTGCATGTGGGGTGCAAGTCGGTCACCTCCTCGTGGTGCACCCTGGGCAACGGGGTCGACCGGCATTCCGACGATTTTCCGGTAATGCCTGTCGATCGCGGCTAACGACTGACATTAGGTTAGGTTAGGTTTACGTAGGATAGACTAGGTTAGGCTAGGTTAGATAGGTGTAGTAGACTAGCAAGGCTAGTTTGCGTTAGGTTAGGGAGGTAAGACCTGATAGGCTAGGTTAGGTTAGGTTAGGCTAGGCTAGCTTAGGTTAGATTAGGTCATTAGTGTGTACAGCTTTTGGCTGTTGAATCTCCGGGGTCTTTTTGGGCTTCCGGAGATTGAAGGAGTAACGCGTAATCCTGCACAGTGAGGTTTCGTGGACATGTCTCGCGGCTTAGTGCAGGACCGCGGGTCTTGCCTTAACCGGCCGGTCCGTGAGGAAGACAACCTCTATAAAAATCACCCCAATCCCAAGTGGCGACGCAGCGCGATGGATGCATGGCTGATGGGAAGATCAGTCGTTACTGCGATCCTCGTCAGGGTACCGGCCGACACCCTCGACGAGTTACGCAAGGCTTATCCAGGTGCAGGGGGCACCACCTGGACGGACCACCCCTTCCCCCTTACTCGTGGGATTTTTATGGAAAATTTAAAACAAAAAAATCACAATGGACACCGATTTGCTAAACGAACGGATAGCGACGACATGGCGGTGGAGGTGGGCGCCCCGATGGCGCGCACTGAAGCCAAGGACCCCGGCGTACTAAAACGGCTTGCTGTACGGCTAGAGCGACTCTCTGAGTCGGACTCTTCGGCCTGCAGCATGCGGACGGTGGAGTCATTAGACAGTCCACGCACACAGGACTTGACACGGCGAAAGGGTGAGAAGCGGACCCACGCTGGGGATAGCTGCTCTGGCTCCGAGAGTGACGCGAGCGTGCAGCTGAGTGAAAACTCGGAATCCTCAGTAAGCAGGTGGCTGAAACCAGCAAGTAAGAGGGGGCGTGGCCGGCCGCCCACTCACGGCAAATACGTCGGTATAGGGAAGTCACAGGAGGAGCTCCGCGAAGCGAAGACCAAGATGGATCGCTTCCAGACGGAAGACGCGTTGGCCGCTTACAACGAAACGGCCAAGTTGGCGATGGAGGAAAGAGCGGCCCGTGCTAGGGATCGCCAAACTGCGGGCACAATTGCCGAGGACGCACCGAAGACGTCCGCCGCTTTGGAAGCGGACGCCCTGCAGGCATTAGAAGTGGTGCTCCAGGTTGCTGACAAGTCGGGTAACCTGAAGGGTACTTACGTCAGGGCCCTGAGGACCGCCCATGACACCATAAAAGGTGTGGTGGCGGAGTTCAAAACCCTGACCACGTCGGAAGAGGGGGCCCGCCTGGCAGCTGCCAACGCACAGCTTTCGGGCCAGCTGGCCGAAGTACGTAGGGAGATGGCCGAGATGCGCAGGAGACCGGCAGAACTCAGCGACGACGCAATCAAGCGCATCACGGAGGAGGCGCTGCGGTGTAGCCGTGAGCAATACGGCAACATGCTCAACGCCAGAATGGAGGGCATCGAGCCCCGCCTCCTTCCAGAGCCTCGGCTGCGACCTCCGCTGGCCACAGACCGCAGGGCGGCGAAGACTGCAGTCGCTACTGCAAGGGCACCATCATCTGAAACACCATCTGAGTCGCCAACTGTCAAAGTCGTGGAGAAGACTGGTAGCGCTAAAACGGCACGAAAAAAGAAGAAGTTGAAACGCCCCAGTATGGCTGCCCAGGAGGCGGCAGCGGCTGCGGCGAAGAAAGCTGCCCCTCCACCAACTCCGAAGCCGGGCAGTTCGAGTGTTTCATGGGCGGCTGTTGTTCGTCAGCAGCCGAACAAGCCGTCCAAAAATTCCAAGGCGAAGGAATCGGCGAAGGCGAAGACCGTTCCTGCCAGAAATGGGAAGAAGACGTCTGGCAGGAGGAAACTCCGCTCTCCTCGCACCGCGGTGGTGACGATCACGCTGAGGCCCGGTGCCGAAGAGAAGGGCCTCAAGTACGAGGCTGTCCTGGCTCAAGCGAAGAGCCGCATCAAGTTGAGCGAGGTCGGCTTGACTGCGGTTCGCTTCAGGACAGCGGCCACTGGAGCGCGGATCCTTGAAATTCCGCCGGGCACGGTTGACGCGGAGAAGTCGGCGGATGCCCTTGCGGATAAGCTTCGTGAGGTCCTAAGTCCGGACGAGGTCCAGATCCATCGGCCGACGAAATGCGTTGAAATCAGGGTCATGGATCTGGACGACTCGGTGACGACGGAGGAGGTGGTCGCAGCGGTGGCCAGTGAAGGAGGTTGCTCCGATGGCGCGATTAGGCCGGGCGCGATTGTCCGGGGATTCAACGGCTGCAGGTCGTTGTGGCTCAGCTGTCCAGTCGCAGCGGCCAAAAAGATTTTGGAATCTGGAAGAGTCAGAGTGGGGTGGGTCTCGGCGCGGGTGCTATTGCTCGAGCAGAGGCCACTCCGCTGCTTTAGATGCCTGGAGGGGGGCCATATGGGGGCCGTCTGTGACAGGGGGGTGGACCGCAGCCGTTTGTGCTTCCGCTGCGGTCAACCCGACCACAAGGCCCGCGAGTGCACCGCCGCTGAAGCGAACTGCATCTTGTGCTCAGCGGCCGGTAAGCCAGCGGCGCACTCCGTCGGCAGTAGGACGTGTCAGGGCAGCAATGCTCGCCCAAGGAAAATGGGAGGTCCGGTGACGAAAGGGCCCGTCACCGTGTCCCAACGGACTGAGGTGCCCATGGAGACCGCACAATAATGGCCCTGCGTTGTCTCCAGGCCAATATTAACCACTCCGCCAGAGCTCAGGACCTTCTTCTTCAGAGCATGGCGGAGTGGCAAATTGGAGTAGCAGTGGTGGCGGAGCCCTATGTCGTTCATTTACGGGACGACTGGGTATCCGACCACGAGGGAGTCGTTTCCATCGTCGCTCCCGCTATTGCTGGCGCCCCTGCGATCGATTGGGTGGCCAAAGGCAGAGGGTGCGTGGCCGCTTTAGTCAACGGCACAGTGTTCGTAGGAGTCTACGCCTCTCCAAACCGGAGTCTCGCCGAATTTGAACAACTTTTGGTTGAGGTCGGGGCTCTGGTCGGGCAGGTATCGCCGAGACCGGTGATAGTTGCGGGGGACTTCAATGCCAAATCTACGGCTTGGGGTTCCCCTGCGACCGATGCCAGAGGAGAGGTGTTAGAGGAGTGGGCCGTGTCATTAGGGCTCGCGACGATCAACAGAGGATCGGAGAGCACGTGCGTGCGGCAGCAGGGCGAGTCGATCGTGGACTTGACGTTTGCGTCCATCGCCCTGGCCCGCCGTGTTCGGGATTGGAGGGTGGAGACGGGGGTGGAGACTCTGTCGGACCATCTTTATATCCGATTTGATGTCTCCGCGGTTCCCGTCGTCCAGCCCGCTGTTGAGCGGTCAGAAGGTCCGCGGTGGAGTCTTGGCCGTCTCGATAGCCAGTTGGCAAGAGAGGCGGCCATCGTGGAGGCCTGGTGCGCCGGTTCCGACCCGGTCGTCCAGGTCGACCGAGAGGCCGACCGACTCGGCGCCGCCCTGTTTCGCATTTGCGATGTGGCGATGCCGAGGGTGAGGTCTCAGACTCCACGTCGTCGTGTGTACTGGTGGCGCCCGGAACTACGAACACTACGGAGAGCGTGCGTTGCGGCCCGTCGTCGATACGCCAGGTCCAGGAGAAGACGGATACGCGACCACAACCTGGAGGAGGCTCTTTACACCTCCTACAGGGAGGCTTGCGTATCGCTCCAGAAGGCCATCGCGCAGGCGAAGGAAGCGGCGTGGGTGGAGTGGCTCACTTCGCTCGATGCAGATCCGTGGGGGAGACCGTACCGGGTCGTGAGGCAGAAGCTCCGACCCTGGACACCCCCGCTCACCACCACCATCGAGCCGCAGCTTCTACGACGAATTACTGAGGAACTTTTTCCATCAAGAGGAGTGTTCGTCCCACCGGCGATGGAGCCCGAGTATGTGAGGGAGATGGCGGATGAGGCGTCCCCGGTTACCGAGGCGGAGTTGTGTGCGGCTGTCCTGAAGCTCCGTTCGAAAAGGACAGCCCCCGGGCCTGACGGGATACCGGGACGCGCTCTGGCGATTGCGCTGGAGGAGTTGGGCGATGGCATGTGCCAGCTGTTCTCCGCCTGCCTGGCTCAGGGAAGGTTTCCGCATCGGTGGAAAACGGGTAGGCTCGTACTCATCCGCAAGGAGGGACGAGCCCCCGATCAGCCGTCGGCCTACCGACCCATCGTGCTGCTCAACGAGGCGGGCAAGCTCTTCGAGCGTGTACTTTCAGCCCGTCTAATCGGCAGTATGGAGCCAGGTCTGAGCGGATTTCAGTTTGGCTTTCGCCGGGGCCTCTCGACACTGGACGCAGTCGCCAGGCTCAGGGAGCTCGCAGAGGAGGAGGTCTCTCGGGGTGGGGTGTTGTTGGCAGTGTCGTTAGATATTTCCAACGCCTTTAACACTCTGCCCTGGGAAGTGGTACTAGAAGCCCTCAGATACCACAACGTTCCAGGATACCTGCGGCGAACCGTCGCCGATTACTTCTTCGGCAGGGCGGTGGTGTTCCCGACTAAGGAGGGATTTGGCAGGAGGGAGATGACATGCGGTGTTCCACAGGGCTCAGTTTTGGGGCCGTTACTGTGGAACATCGGCTACGATTGGGTGCTTCGCGGGGCCACTTTGCGGGGGGTCAGCTTGACCTGTTACGCTGACGACACCCTCGTGTCGGCCCGCGGCAGTACCCATCGCGAGGCGGCATATCTTGCCACGGCGGGAGTGGCACATGCTGTGCACCGCATTCGTGCTCTGGGCCTTGAGGTGGCCTTGCACAAGTCCGAGGCCCTAGTCTTCCATGGACCTCGGAACGCGCCACCTCAAGGGATGTCTATAACGGTCGGCGGAACTTCCATCACCATCGGGTCGACGATGAAGTACCTGGGACTCGTCCTCGATGGCAGGTGGAAGTTCGAGGAGCACTTCCGGCGCTTGGCCCCAAGACTGGTGGCTGCAGCCGGAGCGCTCGGGCGAATATTGCCCAACGTTAGAGGGCCGGGTAGTTCCTGCAGGCGGCTGTACTCCGGCGTGGTGCGCTCGATGGCGCTTTACGGTGCGCCGATATGGGCGGACGCTCTGAGTGCTCGTAACGTCGCCTCGCTGCGACGTCCGCAGCGGGCGATGGCGCTCAGAGTGGCTCGGGCGTACCGTACGGTGTCATACACCGCGGCATGCTTGCTGTCCGGAAGTCCGCCATGGGACCTCGAGGCCGAGGTGAACTCGAGCGTCTATTGGCGGGTCAAGGCTGCAAGAGCGGAGGGGAACCGGCCCCATCCTCGGGAGGTTCGGCAGTGGCGGGAGGAGGCGAGACATCGCCTCTTGGACAAATGGGAGGATCGACTACGAGTTCCGGATGCTAGTGGGGAACTTGTGGCGGCCATTCGCCCTGTGTTTAGAGAGTGGGTCGAGCGCAAGCACGGCCCACTGACGTATCACCTGACGCAGCTCCTTACCGGTCACGGCTGCTTCGCCAAATACTTGTGCGAAGTGGTCGGGAGGGAGCCGTCGGTGATATGTCTTCATTGTAACGACGGAGCCGTGGACACGGCCGAGCATACGCGCGCAGAGTGCCCAGCCTGGGCGGAGCCTCGCGCAGCCCTGTCCACGGAAATTGGACTTGACATATCGCTTCCGGCCCTGATTGGGAAGATGGTCGCGAGCAAGGAGGCGTGGGCGGCATTACGGGTCTTCAGTGAAGCCGTAATGTCCGCAAAGGAGGAGGCGGAGCGACAGCGGGAGGACGACCCAAATTCCCTCCCGCTGCGTCGACGGAGACCTGGTCGACGGCGCCGCGACCATCTAGGCCGGTTGCTTTGAACGGGACAGTGTGGTTGGCAGCGGAACTTTACATCCGCTGTCGTCGTTGAATGGTGGTTGGCAGCGGACTTTTACATCCGTTGTCGTCGTTGAGTGTTGGTTGGCAGCGGAATTTTACATCCGCTGTCGTCGTTGAATGGTGGTTGGCAGCGGAATTTTACATCCGCTGTCGTCATGATGAGAAGAGTCGCGCTTTTACAGCGACGGCCGCTGGCAGGGCCGCGGTGGTGTGCCACTTGCGTTCCCGTAGTCCTGCCGCCTTGCGGTGAGGCGGAAAGTCGAGGCGGTTTTAGTGGGTAGGACGGGCAGCCGGGTATCGGACAGCCGATGACTCGGGGTCCCCGTGAGTCCCACATACCCGTCCCGGTTCCCCTTTTGGACCGGGCGGAATGCGTAAATGCATTTCCCCTCGTTAAAAAAAAAAAAAAAAAAAAAAAGGTTGGGGTGCATGTCGGTCACCTCCTCGTGGTGCACCCTGGGCAACGGGGTCGACCGGCATTCCGACGATTTTCCGGTAATGCCTGTCGATCGCGGCTAACGACTGACGCGGCGGTTATCTCGTGGTCTGGGTTTTGGCCACGAGGGCGCCCACTTCTTTACAAGTGGGCGCAGCGGGGGGGGGGGAATAGATATATTTATTTTATATTATATTTTCTTTACATTTCGGAGGGACTCGTTATCGGTTTTTAGAGTCGAGTAGGAGGAGAGGCGGGTTTACTCATTCTCGGTATCGAGTCTGAGTAAACAAGACTATTGTCACCACCTCTCGAACTCGTTTCCCCATTCTGGGTGTTGTGGATCGTGGGACTAATATGGAAAGTTCAAATATTAAAACCACACACGGACAAACCGATACAGCCTTGCGATTGGATAATGACGATATGGTGGTGGAGGTGGGCGCCCCGATGGCGCGCGCTGAAACCAAAGACCTTGGCGTAACAAAGGAACTGGTTGTTCGATTGGAACGGCTCTCTGAGTCGGACTCGTCGAACGCCAGTTATGTTAGCATGACGGATAGGAATAGGCGAAAGGCGGAGAAGCGGTCCCATCCCAGGGACAACTTCTCCGGAACTGAGAGTGATGCGAGCGCGCAGCAAAGTGACTGCGGCTCAGATGCATCAATCGGTCGGTGGCTGAAGCCTTCGTCCAAAAGGGGGCGGGGCCGACCGTCCTCGACCGGACAATATGTGGGCTTCGGCAAGCACCGAGCCGAGCTCCAAGCGGAGAAGGCGAAGGAGCAGCGCTTCCAGACAGAGGATGCGCTGGTCCTTTACAACGCCAAGGCCAAGGTGGCCATTGAAGCAAGGGCGGCACGCCTGAGAAACCGCGGTGCGGTTGTCGAGGACGTGCCGCGGACCTCCGCTGCTCTAGAAGCAGAAATTAAGGAGGCAGCGAATGTCGTAGCGCAGGTGGCCGACAAGTCGAGCAACCTCAAGGGCACATACGTTCGGGCCCTCAGGTCGGCCGTTGACACCATCAAAGGTGCGTCGTCCGAGTTGAGGACGATCAAGAAGTGTGATGATGTTGCCCGCTTGGAGGCACTCAACGCGCAGATGGCGGGCCAATTGGCCGAGCTGCGCCGAGAGGTCGCCCAGATACGGCAACAGCCCGCTGCGAGTAGCACGGCTGACTTTAAGAAGGCGATGGAAGAGGTAATCCGAGCGAACCAGGAGCAGTTCAGAATCCTGAACGCACGCTTCGAGGGGATCGAGGACCGCCTCCTTCCGGAGCCTCGGTTGCGGCCTCCGCTCGCCGCCGACCGGAAAGCAGCTCAGGCTGCAAAAACGAAGGCACCTGAGAAGGTGTCCTCGGTAGAGGTGGCCAAGCCGAAGCGTTCACGACGCTCGAACTTGGCTGCCAAAGAAGCGGCGGCCAAAAGGACCGCTCCTTCCACATCCGCGGAACCCGCGGTGCCAGAGGCCGCGGCTGTTCCGTGGAGCGCTGTCGTCGGACGAAAGTCCAAGAAGGCGACAAGCAAACCGGCGGCGGCGACGACGACGAGGCAGGCTCCTGCGAAGGAGTCTAAAAAAGCCAAGAAGGCGAAAAAGACTCCTGCAAAGGAGTCCAAAAAACGTAGGGTGAAGCTCCGCTCCCCTCGCACCGAGGTGATAACTATCACGTTAAAGCCCGGTGCTGAGGAGAAAGGAGCGACATACGAACAGGTTTTGGCTCAAGCTAAGAGCCAAATCAGCCTGCGCGAGATCGGCCTGACGACGGTGCGATTCCGTACGTCAGCCACGGGTGCCCGGATGTTGGAGATACCTCCGGGCACAAATGAGGCGGAGAAGGCGGCAGATGCCCTAGCGGGCAAGCTCCGCGAAGTCCTCAGTCCGGACGTGGTCCAGGTGCATCGACCCACTAAGTGCGTAGAGCTTAGGGTCATGGACCTGGACGACTCGGTCACGGCTGAGGAGGTCGTGGCAGCGGTCGCTGCAGATGGGGGTTGCTCCTCAGGAGCGATCAGACCCGGGGTCATCACTCGGGGATCGAGGGGTTCCGGCTCGCTGTGGTTAAGCTGCCCAGTAGGGGCGGCAAAACCCATAGTCGAGGCCGGCCGGGTTAGAGTCGGGTGGGTTTCGGCTCGGGTGGTACTGCTCGAGCCCAGGCCACTGCGCTGTTTCCGGTGTCTCGAGGGGGGACATATGGGGGCCAGGTGCGACAGGGGTGTCGACCGTAGCCTGTTGTGCTTCCGGTGTGGTCAGCCTGGCCACAAGTACCGGGAGTGCACCGCCGCTGACGCAAACTGCGTCGTCTGCGTAGCGGCAGGTAAGCCAGCGGCTCATGCCGTTGGCAGCAAAGAGTGCCAGGGCGGTAAAGCCCGAACGGCACTCGTAAACAAGAAGGCCAAGACAGTGACGAAAGGCCCAGTAGCCTCGTCGTCACGGCCGCCGGTGGAGACAATGGAGACCTCGTAATAACGATGGCCTTACACTGTCTCCAGGCCAATGTGAACCACTCTGCAAGAGCTCAGGACCTCCTGGTCCAAAGCATAGCAGAGTGGCGAATCAACCTGGCGGTGGTGTCGGAGCCCTATTTCGTTCCCTCGCGGGACGACTGGGTCTCCGATCACGATAGGGTGGTGGCTATTGTCGCCCCCGCCGTGGCTGGCTCCCCGGCCATCGAGGGTGTCGCAAAGGGTAGGGGGTTCGTGCTGGCCGTCGTCGGTGGTGTGGCAGTCGTCGGCGTCTACGCGTCGCCCAATCGGAGTCTCGCCGAGTTCGAGCGTATGCTGATCGAGGTCGGGGCTCTGGTCGGGCAGATATCGCCCACCCCCGTGCTGGTCGCGGGGGACTTCAACGCCAAATCAACGGCTTGGGGTTCCCCGAGGACGGATTCACGAGGTGAGGCTTTGGTCGAGTGGGCCACGTCACGACACCCTCGTGTCGGCCCGTGGCAGTTCCTATCGCGAGGCGGCCTATCTCGCCACGGCGGGAGTGGCACACGCTGTGCACCGCATCCGCGCTTTGGGTCTGGAGGTCGCCCTGCACAAATCCGAGGCACTCGTGTTTCACGGGCCTCGGAACGGACCACCACCGGGGGCGACAATAACGGTGGGCGGAATCTCCATCTCCGTCGGGGCGACGATGAGATATCTCGGACTCGTCCTCGACGGTAGGTGGAATTTCGAAGAGCACTTCCGGCGCTTGGCCCCAAGGCTGGTGGCCGCAGCCGGAGCGCTCGGCCAGATCCTTCCCAACGTGGGCGGGCCAGGAGGCGCCTGCAGGCGTTTGTACGCCGGTGTCGTTCGCTCGATGGCGCTCTACGGGGCGCCGATATGGGCGGACGCACTGAGCGCTCGCAACGTCGCTTCGCTGCGGCGTCCGCAGCGGGCGATGGCGCTCAGGGCGGCCCGTGCGTACCGCACGGTGTCGTACAACGCGGCGTGTCTGCTCGCCGGAACCCCGCCGTGGGACCTCGAGGCCGAGGCCAATTCGAGCGTCTACTGGCGGGCGAAGGTTGAAATAGCAGACGGGAACCGACCCCATCCAAGTGAGGTCCACCATTGGCGCGAAGAGGCCCGCGAAAGGCTCTTCGCCAAATGGTCGGAGAGACTAGGAGTCCCGGGATCCAGCCGGGAACTCGTAGCGGCTATTCGGCCCGTACTGAGGGAGTGGGTCGAGCGCAAGCACGGCCCCTCCACATATCACCTCGCGCAGCTCTTGACCGGGCACGGATGCTTTGCCAAGTATCTGTGCGAGGTGGTGGGCAGGGAACCCTCGGAGTTGTGCCACCATTGTGGCTATGTAGCCGTGGATACGGCCGAACACACGCGCGCAGAGTGCCCAGCTTGGGCGGAGCCTCGCGCTGTGCTATCCACTGCCATAGCAGGAGGAGACCTGTCGCTTCCGGTCCTCGTTAAGAGAATGACCGAAAGCAAAGAGGCCTGGGCGGCAGTATGCGCGTTTAGCGACGCCGTACTGTCGCAAAAGGAGGCGGCGGAGCGAGAGAGGGAGGACGATCCCAACTCGCTCCCGCTACGTCGGAGGAGGTCAGGGCGGCGACGGCGAGCCTTCGCAATGCGAACGCTACCGCCGCCGGTCTGATGATGTGGCGTCGAAAGACGCCAGAGTAGGAAGGTGCGCCTGCCATCACGGTGCACCTTCGAGTAGTGTTGCTCAGAAGCAACATTCGCAGGCGGGGTCGCGGTTGCAAGCAAACGCGTTCCCGTAACCCTGCCGCCTTGCGCGAAGGCGGAATATCGAGGTCTGGTTTTAGTGGGTAGGACGGGCAGCCGGGTATCGGACAGCCGATGACTCGGGGTCCCCGGTGAGTCCCACATAGCCGTCGCGGCCACCCGGCCGGGCGGTATGCGTAAATGCATTTCCCCTCGTTAAAAAAAAAAAAAAAAAAAAAAAAAAAAAAAAAAAAAAAGGTTAGGTTAGGTTAGGTTAGGTTAGGTTAGGTTAGGTTAGGTTAGGTTAGGTTGGGGTGCAAGTCGGTCACCTCCTCGTGGTGCACCCTGGGCAACGGGGTCGACCGGCATTCCGACGATTTTCCGGAAATGCCTGTCGATCGCGGCTAACGACTGACGCGGCGGTTATCTCGTGGTCTGGGTTTTGGCCACGAGGGCGCCCACTTCTTTACAAGTGGGCGCAGCGGGGGGGGGAATATATATATTTATTTTATATTATATTTTCTTTACATTTCGGAGGGACTCGTTATCGGTTTTTAGAGTCGAGTAGGAGGAGAGGCGGGTTTACTCATTCTCGGTATCGAGTCTGAGTAAACAAGACTATTGTCACCACCTCTCGAACTCGTTTCCCCATTCTGGGTGTTGTGGATCATGTCTCGCAGCCTGGAGTGGGACCGAGGGCCTTGCCTTAGTCGGCTGGGTCGAGAGGAGCCAACCTCAATAAAAAACAATAGCATAGAGATCCCGTGATACCGCCCGACCTCACGGTGTAATAGGGTTACCAAGGTACAGGGGGCACTGCCTTGGTGGACAATTTATTTCCGCCATACTCGTGGGACTAATATGGAAAGTTCAAATATTAAAACCACACACGGACAAACCGATACAGCCTTGCGATTGGATAATGACGATATGGTGGTGGAGGTGGGCGCCCCGATGGCGCGCGCTGAAACCAAAGACCTTGGCGTAACAAAGGAACTGGTTGTTCGATTGGAACGGCTCTCTGAGTCGGACTCGTCGAACGCCAGTTATGTTAGCATGACGGATAGGAATAGACGAAAGGCGGAGAAGCGGTCCCATCCCAGGGACAACTTCTCCGGAACTGAGAGTGATGCGAGCGCGCAGCAAAGTGACTGCGGCTCAGATGCATCAATCGGTCGGTGGCTGAAGCCTTCGTCCAAAAGGGGGCGGGGCCGACCGTCCTCGACCGGACAATATGTGGGCTTCGGCAAGCACCGAGCCGAGCTCCAAGCGGAGAAGGCGAAGGAGCAGCGCTTCCAGACAGAGGATGCGCTGGTCCTTTACAACGCCAAGGCCAAGGTGGCCATTGAAGCAAGGGCGGCACGCCTGAGAAACCGCGGTGCGGTTGTCGAGGACGTGCCGCGGACCTCCGCTGCTCTAGAGGCAGAAATTAAGGAGGCAGCGAATGTCGTAGCGCAGGTGGCCGACAAGTCGAGCAACCTCAAAGGCACATACGTTCGGGCCCTCAGGTCGGCCGTTGACACCATCAATGGTGCGTCGTCCGAATTGAGGACGATCAAGAAGTGTGATGATGTTGCCCGCTTGGAGGCACTCAACGCGCAGATGGCGGGCCAATTGGCCGAACTGCGCCGAGAGGTCACCCAGATGCGGCAACAGCCCGCTGCGAGTAGCACGGCTGACTTCAAGAAGGCGATGGAAGAGGTAATCCGAGCGAACCAGGAGCAGTTCAGAATGCTGAACGCACGCTTCGAGGGGATCGAGGACCGCCTCCTTCCGGAGCCTCGGCTGCGGCCTCCGCTCGCCGCCGACCGGAAAGCAGCTCAGGCTGCAAAAACGAAGGCACCTGAGAAGGTGTCCTCGGTAGAGGTGGCCAAGCCGAAGCGTTCACGACGCTCGAACTTGGCTGCCAAAGAAGCGGCGGCCAAAAGGACCGCTCCTTCCACGTCCGCGGAACCCGCGGAGCCAGAGGCCGCGGCTGTTCCGTGGAGCGCTGTCGTCGGACGAAAGTCCAAGAAGGCGACCAGCAAACCGGCGGCGGCGACGACGAGGCAGGCTCCTGCGAAGGAGTCTAAAAAAGCCAAGAAGGCGAAAAAGGCTCCTGCAAAGGAGCCCAAAAAACGTAGGGTGAAGCTCCGCTCCCCTCGCACCGAGGTGATAACTATCACGTTAAAGCCCGGTGCTGAGGAGAAAGGAGTAACATACGAGCAGGTCTTGGCTCAAGCCAAGAGCCAAATAAGCCTGCGGGAGGTCGGCCTGACGACGGTGCGATTCCGTACGTCAGCCACGGGTGCCCGGATGTTGGAGATACCTCCGGGCACAAACGAAGCGGAGAAGGCGGCAGATGCCCTAGCGGGCAAGCTCCGCGAAGTTCTCAGCCCGGACGTGGTCCAGGTGCATCGACCCACTAAGTGCGTAGAGCTTAGGGTCATGGACCTGGACGACTCGGTCACGGCTGAGGAGGTCGTGGCAGCGGTCGCTGCAGATGGGGGTTGCTCTTCAGGAGCGATCAGACCCGGGGTCATCACTCGGGGACCGAGGGGCTCCGGCTCGCTGTGGTTGAGCTGCCCAGTAGGGGCGGCGAAACCCATAGTCGAGGCCGGCCGGGTTAGAGTCGGGTGGGTTTCGGCTCGGGTGGTACTGCTCGAGCCCAGGCCACTGCGCTGTTTCCGGTGTCTCGAGGGGGGACATATGGGGGCCAGATGCGACAGGGGTGTCGACCGTAGCCTGTTGTGCTTCCGGTGTGGTCAGCCTGGCCACAAGTACCGGGAGTGCACGGCCGCTGACGCAAACTGCGTCGTCTGCGTAGCGGCAGGTAAGCCAGCGGCTCATGCCGTTGGCAGCAAAGAGTGCCAGGGCGGTAAGGCCCGAACGGCACTCCTAAATAAGAAGGCCAAGACGGTGACGAAAGGCTCAGTAGCCGCGTCGTCACGGCCGCCGGTGGAGACAATGGAGACCTCGTAATAACGATGGCCTTACACTGTCTCCAGGCCAATGTGAACCACTCTGCAAGAGCTCAGGACCTCCTGGTCCAAAGCATAGCAGAGTGGCGAATCAACCTGGCGGTGGTGTCGGAGCCCTATTTCGTTCCCTCGCGGGACGACTGGGTCTCCGATCACGATAGGGTGGTGGCTATTGTCGCCCCCGCCGTGGCTGGCTCCCCGGCCATCGAGGGTGTCGCAAAGGGAAGGGGGTTCGTGCTGGCCGTCGTCGGAGGTGTGGCAGTCGTCGGCGTCTACGCGTCGCCCAATCGGAGTCTCGCCGAGTTCGAGCGTATGCTGATCGAGGTCGGGGCTCTGGTCGGGCAGATATCGCCCACCCCCGTGCTGGTCGCGGGGGACTTCAACGCCAAATCAACGGCTTGGGGTTCCCCGAGGACGGATTCACGAGGTGAGGCTTTGGTCGAGTGGGCCACGTCGCTGGGGCTCGTAGTCCTCAACGATGGGTCGGAGAGCACGTGCGTGCGGCAGCAGGGCGAATCGATCGTGGACATCACGTTCGCGTCCAACGCCCTCGCCCGTCGTGCTCGGGATTGGAGAGTGGTGACGAACGTGGAGACGCTGTCCGACCACCGGTATATCCGGTTCGGTTTCGGCTCTGCGTCTTCCGTCTCTCCCACAGGAAACGACGCTCTGCCCACCGCCGGACGTACGGATGGGCCACGCTGGTGTCTGAGCCGTCTCGACAGCCAGCTGGCGAAAGAGGCGGCCATCGTCGAAGCCTGGGGGGCAGGTTCCGACATGGCGGTAGTCCGAGAGGTCGATCGAGAGGCCGACCGAATCGGTGCCGCTCTGTCTCGCATTTGCGATGTGGCGATGCCGAGGGCGAAACCGTACAAGCCGCGCCGTCGGCTGTACTGGTGGCGTCCAGAGCTCCGCCAATTGCGCAAAGCGTGCGTGGCAGCACGCCGACGCTACAGTCGGTGTAGGAGGAGAAGGGTCCGTGACCTCGACTCCGAAGGCGTCTTATACGCCGCCTACAGGGCCGCCTGTCAAACGCTGCAAACGGCCATCGCGCAGGCCAAAGAAGCGGCGTGGGGGGAATGGCTTGCGACCCTCGATAGGGACCCTTGGGGGAGACCATATCGTGTCGTGCGGCAAAAGCTCCGACCGTATGCTCCCCCGCTAACCAGCAGTCTCCAGCCATCACTCCTGGAGAGTGTAGTGGGTGCACTTTTTCCCGAAAGGGAAGAATTCGTGCCTCCGACGATGGCGCCCATCATCGGACCTCGCGAGATCGAGGATCCGGTGATTCCGGCGGTCACTGAGACGGAGTTACAGGAGGCCGCCCTGAAACTCCGGTCGAAAAAGACGGCCCCGGGGCCCGATGGTATCCCGGGACGCGCCTTGGCGATCGCGTTGGATGAGATGGGGATCAGTATTCGGCACTTTTTCACCGAGTGCCTGACTCAGGGTAGGTTTCCGCATCGGTGGAAAACGGGCAGACTCGTTCTGATCCGCAAGGACGGACGACCTCCCGATCAGCCTTCGGCCTACCGCCCGATAGTGTTGCTCGACGAGACGAGCAAGCTATTCGAGCGTGTGCTCGCTACCCGTCTCGCGGGTAGCATGGAGCCGGGTCTTAGCGAGCGGCAGTATGGTTTTCGCCCTGGCCGCTCGACACTGGACGCGATCGCCAGGGTACGGGATCTGGCAGAGAAGGAGGTCTCACGGGGTGGGGTCGTAATGGCGGTGTCATTGGATATCTCCAATGCCTTCAACACCCTTCCGTGGGAAGTGGTGACGGAGGCGTTGCGATTCCACAATGTGCCGGCCTACTTGAGGCGTATCGTGGCCGATTATTTTTCGGGCAGAGCGGTGGCCTACCCGACCAGGGAGGGCTGGGGTAGGAGGGCGTTGTCGTGCGGTGTCCCGCAGGGTTCGGTCCTAGGACCACTCCTGTGGAACATAGGGTACGACTGGGTGCTGCGCGGGGCCACGCTGCGGGGGGTCGACGTAACTTGTTACGCCGACGACACCCTCGTGTCGGCCCGTGGCAGTTCCTATCGCGAGGCGGCCTATCTCGCCACGGCGGGAGTGGCACACGCTGTGCACCGCATCCGCGCTTTGGGTCTGGAGGTCGCCCTGCACAAATCCGAGGCACTCGTGTTTCACGGGCCTCGGAACGGACCACCACCGGGGGCGACAATAACGGTGGGCGGAATCTCCATCTCCGTCGGGGCGACGATGAGATATCTCGGACTCGTCCTCGACGGTAGGTGGAATTTCGAAGAGCACTTCCGGCGCTTGGCCCCAAGGCTGGTGGCCGCAGCCGGAGCGCTCGGCCAGATCCTTCCCAACGTGGGCGGGCCAGGAGGCGCCTGCAGGCGTTTGTACGCCGGTGTCGTTCGCTCGATGGCGCTCTACGGGGCGCCGATATGGGCGGACGCACTGAGCGCTCGCAACGTCGCTTCGCTGCGACGTCCGCAGCGGGCGATGGCGCTCAGGGCGGCCCGTGCGTACCGCACGGTGTCGTACAACGCGGCGTGTCTGCTCGCCGGAACCCCGCCTTGGGACCTCGAGGCCGAGGCCAATTCGAGCGTCTACTGGCGGGCGAAGGTTGCAATAGCAGACGGGAACCGACCCCATCCAAGTGAGGTCCACCATTGGCGCGAAGAGGCCCGCGAAAGGCTCTTCGCCAAATGGTCGGAGCGTTTAGGAGTCCCGGGATCCAGCCGGGAACTCGTAGCGGCTATTCGGCCCGTATTGAGGGAGTGGGTCGAGCGCAAGCACGGCCCCTCCACATATCACCTCGCGCAGCTCTTGACCGGGCACGGATGCTTTGCCAAGTATCTGTGCGAGGTGGTGGGCAGGGAACCCTCGGAGTTGTGCCACCATTGTGGCTATGTAGCCGTGGATACGGCCGAACACACGCGCGCAGAGTGCCCAGCCTGGGCGGAGCCTCGCGCTGTGCTATCCACTGCCATAGCAGGAGGAGACCTGTCGCTTCCGGTCCTCGTTAAGAGAATGACCGAAAGCAAAGAGGCCTGGGCGGCAGTATGCGCGTTTAGCGACGCCGTACTGTCGCAAAAGGAGGCGGCGGAGCGAGAGAGGGAGGACGATCCCAACTCGCTCCCGCTACGTCGGAGGAAGTCAGGGCGGCGACGGCGAGCCTTCGCAATGCGAACGCTACCGCCGCCGGTCTGATGATGTGGCGTCGAAAGACGCCAGAGTAGGAAGGTGCGCCTGCCATCACGGTGCACCTTCGAGTAGTGTTGCTTAGAAGCAACATTCGCAGGCGGGGTCGCGGTTGCAAGCAAACGCGTTCCCGTAACCCTGCCGCCTTGCGCGAAGGCGGAATATCGAGGTCTGGTTTTAGTGGGTAGGACGGGCAGCCGGGTATCGGACAGCCGATGACTCGGGGTCCCCGGTGAGTCCCACATAGCCGTCGCGGCCACCCGGCCGGGCGGTATGCGTAAATGCATTTCCCCTCGTTAAAAAAAAAAAAAAAAAAAAAAAAGGTTAGGTTAGGTTAGGTTGGGGTGCAAGTCGGTCACCTCCTCGTGGTGCACCCTGGGCAACGGGGTCGACCGGCATTCCGACGATTTTCCGGAAATGCCTGTCGATCGCGGCTAACGACTGACGCGGCGGTTATCTCGTGGTCTGGGTTTTGGCCACGAGGGCGCCCACTTCTTTACAAGTGGGCGCAGCGGGGGGGGGAATATATATATTTATTTTATATTATATTTTCTTTACATTTCGGAGGGACTCGTTATCGGTTTTTAGAGTCGAGTAGGAGGAGAGGCGGGTTTACTCATTCTCGGTATCGAGTCTGAGTAAACAAGACTATTGTCACCACCTCTCGAACTCGTTTCCCCATTCTGGGTGTTGTGGATCATGTCTCGCAGCCTGGAGTGGGACCGAGGGCCTTGCCTTAGTCGGCTGGGTCGAGAGGAGCCAACCTCAATAAAAAACAATAGCATAGAGATCCCGTGATACCGCCCGACCTCACGGTGTAATAGGGTTACCAAGGTACAGGGGGCACTGCCTTGGTGGACAATTTATTTCCGCCATACTCGTGGGACTAATATGGAAAGTTCAAATATTAAAACCACACACGGACAAACCGATACAGCCTTGCGATTGGATAATGACGATATGGTGGTGGAGGTGGGCGCCCCGATGGCGCGCGCTGAAACCAAAGACCTTGGCGTAACAAAGGAACTGGTTGTTCGATTGGAACGGCTCTCTGAGTCGGACTCGTCGAACGCCAGTTATGTTAGCATGACGGATAGGAATAGACGAAAGGCGGAGAAGCGGTCCCATCCCAGGGACAACTTCTCCGGAACTGAGAGTGATGCGAGCGCGCAGCAAAGTGACTGCGGCTCAGATGCATCAATCGGTCGGTGGCTGAAGCCTTCGTCCAAAAGGGGGCGGGGCCGACCGTCCTCGACCGGACAATATGTGGGCTTCGGCAAGCACCGAGCCGAGCTCCAAGCGGAGAAGGCGAAGGAGCAGCGCTTCCAGACAGAGGATGCGCTGGTCCTTTACAACGCCAAGGCCAAGGTGGCCATTGAAGCAAGGGCGGCACGCCTGAGAAACCGCGGTGCGGTTGTCGAGGACGTGCCGCGGACCTCCGCTGCTCTAGAAGCAGAAATTAAGGAGGCAGCGAATGTCGTAGCGCAGGTGGCCGACAAGTCGAGCAACCTCAAGGGCACATACGTTCGGGCCCTCAGGTCGGCCGTTGACACCATCAAAGGTGCGTCGTCCGAGTTGAGGACGATCAAGAAGTGTGATGATGTTGCCCGCTTGGAGGCACTCAACGCGCAGATGGCGGGCCAATTGGCCGAGCTGCGCCGAGAGGTCGCCCAGATACGGCAACAGCCCGCTGCGAGTAGCACGGCTGACTTTAAGAAGGCGATGGAAGAGGTAATCCGAGCGAACCAGGAGCAGTTCAGAATCCTGAACGCACGCTTCGAGGGGATCGAGGACCGCCTCCTTCCGGAGCCTCGGTTGCGGCCTCCGCTCGCCGCCGACCGGAAAGCAGCTCAGGCTGCAAAAACGAAGGCACCTGAGAAGGTGTCCTCGGTAGAGGTGGCCAAGCCGAAGCGTTCACGACGCTCGAACTTGGCTGCCAAAGAAGTGGCGGCCAAAAGGACCGCTCCTTCCACATCCGCGGAACCCGCGGTGCCAGAGGCCGCGGCTGTTCCGTGGAGCGCTGTCGTCGGACGAAAGTCCAAGAAGGCGACAAGCAAACCGGCGGCGGCGACGACGACGAGGCAGGCTCCTGCGAAGGAGTCTAAAAAAGCCAAGAAGGCGAAAAAGGCGCGCTACGTTTTTTGGGCAAAGGAGCCCAAAAAACGTAGGGGCTGGGTCGAGAGGAGCCAACCTCAATAAAAAACAATAGCATAGAGATCCCGTGATACCGCCCGACCTCACGGTGTAATAGGGTTACCAAGGTACAGGGGGCACTGCCTTGGTGGACAATTTATTTCCGCCATACTCGTGGGACTAATATGGAAAGTTCAAATATTAAAACCACACACGGACAAACCGATACAGCCTTGCGATTGGATAATGACGATATGGTGGTGGAGGTGGGCGCCCCGATGGCGCGCGCTGAAACCAAAGACCTTGGCGTAACAAAGGAACTGGTTGTTCGATTGGAACGGCTCTCTGAGTCGGACTCGTCGAACGCCAGTTATGTTAGCATGACGGATAGGAATAGACGAAAGGCGGAGAAGCGGTCCCATCCCAGGGACAACTTCTCCGGAACTGAGAGTGATGCGAGCGCGCAGCAAAGTGACTGCGGCTCAGATGCATCAATCGGTCGGTGGCTGAAGCCTTCGTCCAAAAGGGGGCGGGGCCGACCGTCCTCGACCGGACAATATGTGGGCTTCGGCAAGCACCGAGCCGAGCTCCAAGCGGAGAAGGCGAAGGAGCAGCGCTTCCAGACAGAGGATGCGCTGGTCCTTTACAACGCCAAGGCCAAGGTGGCCATTGAAGCAAGGGCGGCACGCCTGAGAAACCGCGGTGCGGTTGTCGAGGACGTGCCGCGGACCTCCGCTGCTCTAGAAGCAGAAATTAAGGAGGCAGCGAATGTCGTAGCGCAGGTGGCCGACAAGTCGAGCAACCTCAAGGGCACATACGTTCGGGCCCTCAGGTCGGCCGTTGACACCATCAAAGGTGCGTCGTCCGAGTTGAGGACGATCAAGAAGTGTGATGATGTTGCCCGCTTGGAGGCACTCAACGCGCAGATGGCGGGCCAATTGGCCGAGCTGCGCCGAGAGGTCGCCCAGATACGGCAACAGCCCGCTGCGAGTAGCACGGCTGACTTTAAGAAGGCGATGGAAGAGGTAATCCGAGCGAACCAGGAGCAGTTCAGAATCCTGAACGCACGCTTCGAGGGGATCGAGGACCGCCTCCTTCCGGAGCCTCGGTTGCGGCCTCCGCTCGCCGCCGACCGGAAAGCAGCTCAGGCTGCAAAAACGAAGGCACCTGAGAAGGTGTCCTCGGTAGAGGTGGCCAAGCCGAAGCGTTCACGACGCTCGAACTTGGCTGCCAAAGAAGTGGCGGCCAAAAGGACCGCTCCTTCCACATCCGCGGAACCCGCGGTGCCAGAGGCCGCGGCTGTTCCGTGGAGCGCTGTCGTCGGACGAAAGTCCAAGAAGGCGACAAGCAAACCGGCGGCGGCGACGACGACGAGGCAGGCTCCTGCGAAGGAGTCTAAAAAAGCCAAGAAGGCGAAAAAGGCGCGCTACGTTTTTTGGGCAAAGGAGCCCAAAAAACGTAGGGTGAAGCTCCGCTCCCCTCGCACCGAGGTGATAACTCTGACGTTAAAACCCGGTGCTGGGGAGAAAGGAGTAACATACGAGCAGGTCTTGGCTCAAGCCAAGAGCCAAATAAGCCTGCGGGAGGTCGGCCTGACGACGGTGCGATTCCGTACGTCAGCCACGGGTGCCCGGATGTTGGAGATACCTCCGGGCACAAACGAAGCGGAGAAGGCGGCAGATGCCCTAGCGGGCAAGCTCCGCGAAGTTCTCAGCCCGGACGTGGTCCAGGTGCATCGACCCACTAAGTGCGTAGAGCTTAGGGTCATGGACCTGGACGACTCGGTCACGGCTGAGGAGGTCGTGGCAGCGGTCGCTGCAGATGGGGGTTGCTCTTCAGGAGCGATCAGACCCGGGGTCATCACTCGGGGACCGAGGGGCTCCGGCTCGCTGTGGTTGAGCTGCCCAGTAGGGGCGGCGAAACCCATAGTCGAGGCCGGCCGGGTTAGAGTCGGGTGGGTTTCGGCTCGGGTGGTACTGCTCGAGCCCAGGCCACTGCGCTGTTTCCGGTGTCTCGAGGGGGGACATATGGGGGCCAGATGCGACAGGGGTGTCGACCGTAGCCTGTTGTGCTTCCGGTGTGGTCAGCCTGGCCACAAGTACCGGGAGTGCACGGCCGCTGACGCAAACTGCGTCGTCTGCGTAGCGGCAGGTAAGCCAGCGGCTCATGCCGTTGGCAGCAAAGAGTGCCAGGGCGGTAAGGCCCGAACGGCACTCCTAAATAAGAAGGCCAAGACGGTGACGAAAGGCTCAGTAGCCGCGTCGTCACGGCCGCCGGTGGAGACAATGGAGACCTCGTAATAACGATGGCCTTACACTGTCTCCAGGCCAATGTGAACCACTCTGCAAGAGCTCAGGACCTCCTGGTCCAAAGCATAGCAGAGTGGCGAATCAACCTGGCGGTGGTGTCGGAGCCCTATTTCGTTCCCTCGCGGGACGACTGGGTCTCCGATCACGATAGGGTGGTGGCTATTGTCGCCCCCGCCGTGGCTGGCTCCCCGGCCATCGAGGGTGTCGCAAAGGGAAGGGGGTTCGTGCTGGCCGTCGTCGGAGGTGTGGCAGTCGTCGGCGTCTACGCGTCGCCCAATCGGAGTCTCGCCGAGTTCGAGCGTATGCTGATCGAGGTCGGGGCTCTGGTCGGGCAGATATCGCCCACCCCCGTGCTGGTCGCGGGGGACTTCAACGCCAAATCAACGGCTTGGGGTTCCCCGAGGACGGATTCACGAGGTGAGGCTTTGGTCGAGTGGGCCACGTCGCTGGGGCTCGTAGTCCTCAACGATGGGTCGGAGAGCACGTGCGTGCGGCAGCAGGGCGAATCGATCGTGGACATCACGTTCGCGTCCAACGCCCTCGCCCGTCGTGCTCGGGATTGGAGAGTGGTGACGAACGTGGAGACGCTGTCCGACCACCGGTATATCCGGTTCGGTTTCGGCTCTGCGTCTTCCGTCTCTCCCACAGGAAACGACGCTCTGCCCACCGCCGGACGTACGGATGGGCCACGCTGGTGTCTGAGCCGTCTCGACAGCCAGCTGGCGAAAGAGGCGGCCATCGTCGAAGCCTGGGGGGCAGGTTCCGACATGGCGGTAGTCCGAGAGGTCGATCGAGAGGCCGACCGAATCGGTGCCGCTCTGTCTCGCATTTGCGATGTGGCGATGCCGAGGGCGAAACCGTACAAGCCGCGCCGTCGGCTGTACTGGTGGCGTCCAGAGCTCCGCCAATTGCGCAAAGCGTGCGTGGCAGCACGCCGACGCTACAGTCGGTGTAGGAGGAGAAGGGTCCGTGACCTCGACTCCGAAGGCGTCTTATACGCCGCCTACAGGGCCGCCTGTCAAACGCTGCAAACGGCCATCGCGCAGGCCAAAGAAGCGGCGTGGGGGGAATGGCTTGCGACCCTCGATAGGGACCCTTGGGGGAGACCATATCGTGTCGTGCGGCAAAAGCTCCGACCGTATGCTCCCCCGCTAACCAGCAGTCTCCAGCCATCACTCCTGGAGAGTGTAGTGGGTGCACTTTTTCCCGAAAGGGAAGAATTCGTGCCTCCGACGATGGCGCCCATCATCGGACCTCGCGAGATCGAGGATCCGGTGATTCCGGCGGTCACTGAGACGGAGTTACAGGAGGCCGCCCTGAAACTCCGGTCGAAAAAGACGGCCCCGGGGCCCGATGGTATCCCGGGACGCGCCTTGGCGATCGCGTTGGATGAGATGGGGATCAGTATTCGGCACTTTTTCACCGAGTGCCTGACTCAGGGTAGGTTTCCGCATCGGTGGAAAACGGGCAGACTCGTTCTGATCCGCAAGGACGGACGACCTCCCGATCAGCCTTCGGCCTACCGCCCGATAGTGTTGCTCGACGAGACGAGCAAGCTATTCGAGCGTGTGCTCGCTACCCGTCTCGCGGGTAGCATGGAGCCGGGTCTTAGCGAGCGGCAGTATGGTTTTCGCCCTGGCCGCTCGACACTGGACGCGATCGCCAGGGTACGGGATCTGGCAGAGAAGGAGGTCTCACGGGGTGGGGTCGTAATGGCGGTGTCATTGGATATCTCCAATGCCTTCAACACCCTTCCGTGGGAAGTGGTGACGGAGGCGTTGCGATTCCACAATGTGCCGGCCTACTTGAGGCGTATCGTGGCCGATTATTTTTCGGGCAGAGCGGTGGCCTACCCGACCAGGGAGGGCTGGGGTAGGAGGGCGTTGTCGTGCGGTGTCCCGCAGGGTTCGGTCCTAGGACCACTCCTGTGGAACATAGGGTACGACTGGGTGCTGCGCGGGGCCACGCTGCGGGGGGTCGACGTAACTTGTTACGCCGACGACACCCTCGTGTCGGCCCGTGGCAGTTCCTATCGCGAGGCGGCCTATCTCGCCACGGCGGGAGTGGCACACGCTGTGCACCGCATCCGCGCTTTGGGTCTGGAGGTCGCCCTGCACAAATCCGAGGCACTCGTGTTTCACGGGCCTCGGAACGGACCACCACCGGGGGCGACAATAACGGTGGGCGGAATCTCCATCTCCGTCGGGGCGACGATGAGATATCTCGGACTCGTCCTCGACGGTAGGTGGAATTTCGAAGAGCACTTCCGGCGCTTGGCCCCAAGGCTGGTGGCCGCAGCCGGAGCGCTCGGCCAGATCCTTCCCAACGTGGGCGGGCCAGGAGGCGCCTGCAGGCGTTTGTACGCCGGTGTCGTTCGCTCGATGGCGCTCTACGGGGCGCCGATATGGGCGGACGCACTGAGCGCTCGCAACGTCGCTTCGCTGCGACGTCCGCAGCGGGCGATGGCGCTCAGGGCGGCCCGTGCGTACCGCACGGTGTCGTACAACGCGGCGTGTCTGCTCGCCGGAACCCCGCCTTGGGACCTCGAGGCCGAGGCCAATTCGAGCGTCTACTGGCGGGCGAAGGTTGCAATAGCAGACGGGAACCGACCCCATCCAAGTGAGGTCCACCATTGGCGCGAAGAGGCCCGCGAAAGGCTCTTCGCCAAATGGTCGGAGCGTTTAGGAGTCCCGGGATCCAGCCGGGAACTCGTAGCGGCTATTCGGCCCGTATTGAGGGAGTGGGTCGAGCGCAAGCACGGCCCCTCCACATATCACCTCGCGCAGCTCTTGACCGGGCACGGATGCTTTGCCAAGTATCTGTGCGAGGTGGTGGGCAGGGAACCCTCGGAGTTGTGCCACCATTGTGGCTATGTAGCCGTGGATACGGCCGAACACACGCGCGCAGAGTGCCCAGCCTGGGCGGAGCCTCGCGCTGTGCTATCCACTGCCATAGCAGGAGGAGACCTGTCGCTTCCGGTCCTCGTTAAGAGAATGACCGAAAGCAAAGAGGCCTGGGCGGCAGTATGCGCGTTTAGCGACGCCGTACTGTCGCAAAAGGAGGCGGCGGAGCGAGAGAGGGAGGACGATCCCAACTCGCTCCCGCTACGTCGGAGGAAGTCAGGGCGGCGACGGCGAGCCTTCGCAATGCGAACGCTACCGCCGCCGGTCTGATGATGTGGCGTCGAAAGACGCCAGAGTAGGAAGGTGCGCCTGCCATCACGGTGCACCTTCGAGTAGTGTTGCTTAGAAGCAACATTCGCAGGCGGGGTCGCGGTTGCAAGCAAACGCGTTCCCGTAACCCTGCCGCCTTGCGCGAAGGCGGAATATCGAGGTCTGGTTTTAGTGGGTAGGACGGGCAGCCGGGTATCGGACAGCCGATGACTCGGGGTCCCCGGTGAGTCCCACATAGCCGTCGCGGCCACCCGGCCGGGCGGTATGCGTAAATGCATTTCCCCTCGTTAAAAAAAAAAAAAAAAAAAAAAAAAAAAGGTTAGGTTAGGTTAGGTTAGGTTGGGGTGCATGTCGGTCACCTCCTCGTGGTGCACCCTGGGCAACGGGGTCGACCGGCATTCCGACGATTTTCCGGTAATGCCTGTCGATCGCGGCTAACGACTGACATTAGGTTAGGTTAGGTTTACGTAGGATAGACTAGGCTAGGCTAGGTTAGATAGGTGTAGTAGACTAGCAAGGCTAGTTTGCGTTAGGTTAGGGAGGTAAGACCTGATAGGCTAGGTTAGGTTAGGTTAGGCTAGGCTAGCTTAGGTTAGATTAGGTCATTAGTGTGTACAGCTTTTGGCTGTTGAATCTCCGGGGTCTTTTTGGGCTTCCGGAGATTGAAGGAGTAACGCGTAATCCTGCACAGTGAGGTTTCGTGGACATGTCTCGCGGCTTAGTGCAGGACCGCGGGTCTTGCCTTAACCGGCCGGTCCGTGAGGAAGACAACCTCTATAAAAATCACCCCAATCCCAAGTGGCGACGCAGCGCGATGGATGCATGGCTGATGGGAAGATCAGTCGTTACTGCGATCCTCGTCAGGGTACCGGCCGACACCCTCGACGAGTTACGCAAGGCTTATCCAGGTGCAGGGGGCACCACCTGGACGGACCACCCCTTCCCCCTTACTCGTGGGATTTTATATGGAAAATCTAAATTCAAAAACTCAAAAAGGACTCCGATCTTCCAAACGAATGGATAACGACGATATGGCGGTGGAGGTGGGCGCCCCGATGGCGCGCACTGAAGCCAAGGACCCCGGCGCACTAAAACGGCTTGCTGTACGGCTAGAGCGACTCTCTGAGTCGGACTCTTCAGCCTGCAGCATGCGGACGGTGGAGTCATTAGACGATCCACCCATGGACATGACACGGCGAAAAGGCGAAAAACGGACCCACGATGGGGATAGCTGCTCTGGCTCCGAGAGTGACGCGAGCGTGCAGCTGAGTGAAAACTCGGAATCCTCAGTAAGCAGGTGGCTGAAACCAGCAAGTAAGAGGGGGCGTGGCCGGCCGCCCACTCACGGAAAATACGTCGGTATAGGGAAGTCACAGGAGGAGCTCCGCGAAGCGAAGACCAAGATGGATCGCTTCCAGACGGAAGACGCGTTGGCCGCTTACAACGAAACGGCCAAGTTGGCGATGGAGGAAAGAGCGGCCCGTGCTAGGGATCGCCAAACTGCGGGCACAATTGCCGAGGACGCACCGAAGACGTCCGCCGCTTTGGAAGCGGACGCCCTGCAGGCATTAGAAGTGGTGCTCCAGGTTGCCGACAAGTCGGGTAACCTGAAGGGTACTTACGTCAGGGCCCTGAGGACCGCCTATGACACCATAAAAGGTGTGGTGGCGGAGTTCAAAACCCTGACCACGTCGGAAGAGGGGGCCCGCCTGGCAGCTGCCAACGCACAGCTTTCGGGCCAGCTGGCCGAAGTACGTAGGGAGATGGCCGAGATGCGCCGGAGACCAGCAGAACTCAGTGACGACGCCATCAAGCGCATCACCGAGGAGGCGCTGCGGTGTAGCCGTGAGCAATACGGCAACATGCTCAACGCCAGAATGGAGGGCATCGAGCCCCGCCTCCTTCCAGAGCCTCGGCTGCGCCCTCCGCTAGCCGCAGACCGCAAGGCGGCGCAGACTGCAGTTGCGACGGCAAGGGTGACGGCTCCAACTGAGTCGCCCGCTGCCAAAACCGCGGAGACGGTTGGGAGCACCAAAAAGTCCCAACGAAGGAAGAAGGCGAAACGGCCCAGCATGGCTGCCCAGGAAGCGGCAGCGGCTCCGGCGAAAAAAACTGCCCCTCCGCCAACCTCGAAGCCGGGCAGCTCGGATGTATCATGGGCGGCTGTAGTTCGACAACAGCCGAAGAAGCCGTCCAATAAGTCAAAGGCGACAGCGTCGACGAAGGCAGCGAAACAGAAGACCGTTCCTGCCAAAGAAAAGAAGGCCCGCAAGAGGAAACTCCGCTCTCCTCGCACCGCGGTGGTGACGATCACGCTGAGGCCCGGTGCTGAAGAGAAGGGCCTCAAGTACGAGGCTGTCCTGGCTCAAGCGAAGAGCCGCATCAAGTTGAGCGAGGTCGGCTTGACTGCGGTTCGCTTCAGGACAGCGGCCACTGGAGCGCGGATCCTTGAAATTCCGCCGGGCACGGTTGACGCGGAGAAGTCGGCGGATGCCCTTGCGGCTAAACTTCGTGAGGTCCTAAGCCCGGACGAGGTCCAGATCCATCGACCGACGAAATGCGTCGAGGTCAGGGTCATGGATCTGGACGACTCGGTGACGTCGGAGGAGGTGGTGGCAGCGGTGGCCAGTGAAGGAGGTTGCTCCGATGGCGCAATCAGGCCGGGCGTTATTGTCCGGGGATTCAACGGATGCAGGTCGCTGTGGCTCAGCTGTCCAGTCGCAGCGGCCAAAAAGATTTTGGAGTCTGGCAGAGTCAGAGTGGGGTGGGTCTCGGCGCGGGTGCTATTGCTCGAGCAGAGGCCACTCCGCTGCTTTAGATGCCTGGAGGGCGGGCATATGGGGGCCGTCTGTGACAGGGGGGTGGACCGCAGCCGTTTGTGCTTCCGCTGCGGTCAACCCGACCACAAGGCCCGCGAGTGCACCGCCGCTGAGGCGAACTGCATCTTGTGCTCAGCGGCCGGTAAGCCAGCGGCGCACTCCGTCGGCAGTAGGGCGTGTCAGGGCAGCAATGCTCGCCCGAAGAAAACGGGAGGTCCGGTGACGAAAGGGCCCGTCACCGTGTCCCAACGGACTGAGGAGCCCATGGAGACCGCACAATAATGGCCCTGCGTTGTCTCCAGGCCAATATAAACCACTCCGCCAGAGCCCAGGACCTTCTTCTTCAGAGCATGGCGGAGTGGCAAATCGGAGTAGCAGTGGTGGCGGAGCCCTACGTCGTTCATTTACGGGACGACTGGGTATCCGACCACGAGGGAGTCGTTTCCATCGTCGCTCCCGCTATTGCTGGCGCCCCTGCGATCGATTGGGTGGCCAAAGGCAGAGGGTGCGTGGCCGCTTTAGTCAACGGCACAGTGTTCGTAGGAGTATACGCCTCTCCAAACCGGAGTCTCGCCGAATTTGAACAACTTTTGGTTGAGGTCGGGGCTCTGGTCGGACAGGTATCGCCGAGACCGGTGTTAGTTGCGGGGGACTTCAATGCCAAATCTACGGCTTGGGGTTCCCCTGCGACCGATGCCAGAGGAGAGGTGTTAGAGGTGTGGGCCGTGTCATTAGGGCTCGCGACGATCAACAGAGGATCGGAGAGCACGTGCGTGCGGCAGCAGGGCGAGTCGATCGTGGACTTGACGTTTGCGTCCATCGCCCTGGCCCGCCGTGTTCGGGATTGGAGGGTGGAGACGGGGGTGGAGACTCTGTCGGACCATCTTTATATCCGATTTGATGTCTCCGCGGTTCCCGTTGTCCAGCCCGCTGTTGAGCGGTCAGAAGGTCCGCGGTGGAGTCTTGGCCGTCTCGATAGCCAGTTGGCAAAAGAGGCGGCCATCGTGGAGGCCTGGTGCGCCGGTTCCGACCCGGTCGTCCAGGTCGACCGAGAGGCCGACCGACTCGGCGCCGTCCTGTTTCGCATTTGCGATGTGGCGATGCCGAGGGTGAGGTCTCAGACTCCACGTCGTCGCGTGTACTGGTGGCGCCCGGAACTACGAACACTACGGAGAGCGTGCGTTGCGGCCCGTCGTCGATACGCCAGGTCCAGGAGAAGGCGGATACGCGACCACAACCTGGAGGAGGCTCTTTACACCTCCTACAGGGAGGCTTGCGTATCGCTCCAGAAGGCCATCGCACAGGCGAAGGAAGCGGCGTGGGTGGAGTGGCTCACTTCGCTCGATGCAGATCCGTGGGGGAGACCGTACCGGGTCGTGAGGCAGAAGCTCCGACCCTGGACACCCCCGCTCACCACCACCATCGAGCCGCAGCTTCTACGACGAATTACTGAGGAACTTTTTCCATCGAGAGGAGTGTTCGTCCCACCGGCGATGGAGCCCGAGTATGTGAGGGAGATGGCGGATGAGGCGTCCCCGGTTACCGAGGCGGAGTTGTGCGCGGCTGTCCTGAAGCTCCGTTCGAAAAGGACAGCCCCCGGGCCTGACGGGATACCGGGACGCGCTCTGGCGATTGCGCTGGAGGAGTTGGGCGATGGCATGTGCCAGCTGTTCTCCGCCTGCCTGGCTCAGGGAAGGTTTCCGCATCGGTGGAAAACGGGTAGGCTCGTACTCATCCGCAAGGAGGGACGAGCCCCCGATCAGCCGTCGGCCTACCGACCCATCGTGCTGCTCGACGAGGCGGGCAAGCTCTTCGAGCGTGTACTCTCAGCCCGTCTAATCGGCAGTATGGAGCCAGGTCTGAGCGGATTTCAGTTCGGCTTTCGCCGGGGCCTCTCGACACTGGACGCAGTCGCCAGGCTCAGGGAGCTCGCAGAGGAGGAGGTCTCTCGGGGTGGGGTGTTGTTGGCAGTGTCGTTAGATATTTCCAACGCCTTTAACACTCTGCCCTGGGAAGTGGTACTAGAAGCCCTCAGATACCACAACGTTCCAGGATACCTGCGGCGAACCGTCGCCGATTACTTCTCCGGCAGGGCGGTGGTGTTCCCGACTAAGGAGGGATTTGGCAGGAGGGAGATGACATGCGGTGTTCCACAGGGCTCAGTTTTGGGGCCGTTACTGTGGAACATCGGCTACGATTGGGTGCTTCGCGGGGCCACTTTGCGGGGGGTCAGCTTGACCTGTTACGCTGACGACACCCTCGTGTCGGCCCGCGGCAGTACCCATCGCGAGGCGGCATATCTTGCCACGGCGGGAGTGGCACATGCTGTGCACCGCATTCGTGCTCTGGGCCTTGAGGTGGCCTTGCACAAGTCCGAGGCCCTAGTCTTCCATGGACCTCGGAACGCGCCACCTCAAGGGATGTCTATAACGGTCGGCGGAACTTCCATCACCATCGGGTCGACGATGAAGTACCTGGGACTCGTCCTCGATGGCAGGTGGAAGTTCGAGGAGCACTTCCGGCGCTTGGCCCCAAGACTGGTGGCTGCAGCCGGAGCGCTCGGGCGAATATTGCCCAACGTTGGTGGGCCGGGTAATCCCTGCAGGCGGCTATACTCCAGCGTAGTGCGCTCGATGGCGCTTTACGGTGCGCCGATATGGGCGGACGCTCTGAGTGCTCGTAACGTCGCCTCGCTGCGACGTCCGCAGCGGGCGATGGCGCTCAGGGCGGCTCGGGCGTACCGTACGGTGTCATTCACCGCAGCCGGCTTGCTGTCCGGAAGCCCGCCTTGGGACCTCGAGGCAGAGGTCAACTCTAGTGTTTTCTGGCGGGTCAAGGCAGCAAGAGCAGAGGGGAACCGACCCCATCCTCGGGAGGTTCGACAGTGGCGGGAGGAGGCGAGACATCGCCTCTTGGACAAATGGGAGGATCGACTACGAGTTCCGGATGCTAGTGGGGAACTTGTGGCGGCCATTCGCCCTGTGTTTAGAGAGTGGGTCGAGCGCAAGCACGGCCCACTGACGTATCACCTGACGCAGCTCCTTACCGGTCACGGCTGCTTCGCCAAATACTTGTGCGAAGTGGTCGGGAGGGAGCCGTCGGTGATATGTCTTCATTGTGACGACGGAGCCGTGGACACGGCCGAGCATACGCGCGCAGAGTGCCCAGCCTGGGCGGAGCCTCGCGCAGCCCTGTCCACGGCAATTGGACATGACATCTCGCTTCCGGCCCTGATTGGGAAGATGGTCGCGAGCAAAGAGGCGTGGGCGGCATTACGGGTCTTCAGTGAAGCCGTAATGTCCGCGAAGGAGGAGGCGGAGCGACAGCGGGAGGACGACCCAAATTCCCTCCCGCTCCGTCGACGGAGACCTGGTCGACGGCGCCGCGACCATCTAGGCCGGTTGCTTTGAACGGGACAGTGTGGTTGGCAGCGGAACTTTACATCCGCTGTCGTCGTTGAATGGTGGTTGGCAGCGGACTTTTACATCCGCTGTCGTCGTTGAATGGTGGTTGGCAGCGGACTTTTACATCCGCTGTCGTCGTTGTGTGTTGGTTGGCAGCGGAACTTTACATCCGCTGTCGTCGCTTTACATCCGATGCAGAGAAGGAAGCGTGCCGTAAATCCCTGGCACGTCTTCGAGGAGAGTCGCCCATTGACAGCGACGGCCGCTGGCAGGGCCGCGGTGGTGTGCCACTTGCGTTCCCGTAGTCCTGCCGCCTTGCGGCGAGGCGGAAAGTCGAGGTGGTTTTAGTGGGTAGGACGGGCAGCCGGGTATCGGACAGCCGATGACTCGGGGTCCCCGTGAGTCCCACATACCCGTCCCGGTTCCCCTTTTGGACCGGGCGGAATGCGTAAATGCATTTCCCCTCGTTAAAAAAAAAAAAAAAAAAAAAAGGTTGAGTACTATTTTCAAGTTTTTCTCGTGCAATTTGCCCCGTAAATTCCTGGAAAAATTCCCTCGTACTCACCGTGCTGTTCCCTACGTTTTGCTTTTCATACTTTTCTTATTTTTCTTCATTTTCATTGTTTTTTATATTATTTTTATTGTTTTTCCCCTTTTTACCCCTTATTTTCCATTTTTCATTGTTGGTGTGTTCGGCTGCCTTGTGGGGCCTTCTGCCCTGCATTTTTTGACACCCCAATCTCCCGGATCGGCTTAACCGTTCCGGAATTATTCATTTAAAACCGTTTTTTATTTTTATTTAGACTTAGAAAATTTTGCTATTATTTCTATTTTTATTTTTAAGATTTCTCGTTCATTTATTGTTTTAAAAATCTGAAAAAAATAATTCTTACTAATTACTCCGTTTCCTACATTTGCTTTCATATAAAATTTTTTGTACCTCCAAATTTTGTCCGTCCGTCACATTGCTTTTTTCGTTTTTCCCCTTTTTCACCCCCTTTTCTTCGTGTCTCGTCTTCCACGTGTACTACCGTTTTGTGGGGCCTTCTGCCCTGCATTTTTTGACACCCCAATCTCCCGGATCGGCTTCTCCGTTCGGGAGATATTCAGCAAAAACTGAAAAAAATAGACCGCCCACCCGCCCTATTAGTATATATAAAGTATAGAGGGCAAAAATTACACTAAAAATTTTTATCGTCCGAACGGATAGCCCCGGCTCTGAGGATCAGTAATGATGCCTTAGAGCCTAAATCCGACCAGTACTCCATGAGGAAAGCGCCCCTTGCTTGCCGTATGAGCACGGATACGGAGATGGAGACGGCGTCGGATGCATCTGTGAGGGCTGTGCTCACAGACTCCGACAGCGATGCAGAAGACATGACGGCGAGATCCACTGCCGACCGCCGCGGCAAGAGAGTGACCAGCGGGCTCGCTAAGGCGAAGGCCCAGCTCCGCGAGAAGGAGGCAGAGGAGAGAGAGATCGCCTTCGAGAAGTCGCTCCGCAGTAGGGCCTTCAGGAAGGCGCCTGCTGCGACGGCTCCCGAGGCGCAGACCACCTCGTCGATGACGAATGAGGCCGAGGACCCATCGTCCATGGGCCCGGAGGAGTTGCGCGCGCTGGCTGGCCGCAACATAGCCACCATACTCGAGGTGGCTAAAAAGTCCTCCAATTTGAAGGGAGGCTACGTAAAGATGCTGAAGGACTCAGCAGCCTCCCTTGAGTCCATCGTCGAGGTGCTGACGTCGTCTCGGTCGGAGGCCGAGGAGACGCGCCGGCTCCGCGCCGACTGCGCCCGTCTGCGGAAGGAGACAGACGGGCTTAAGGCGGAGAACAAGGCCCACCGTCGTGACGTCGCGGAGATGCGAGCCACGGCGGCAGCGGCGGCCAAAGAGGCACCGTCCAGCACGGCACTCGAGCCCCAGGCCCTGGAGGGGCTCCAAGCCTCAATTCAATCGGCAGTCGCGATGTTTAACTCGCGGCTGTCGAGCATTGAAGGGCGCCTCCCGCCTGCGGGGGAGCATCGTCCTGCCCCTGAGGCGAACGACAGACGCGAGGCGGTGCAGCGCAGCACTCCCATCCCGCGAACACAGGTCGCTAAGCGGGCGAAAACTAAGGCGGCAGCGCCCGCTCCGACCGCCGGCCCTTCCAACGTGGCCGCGCCGTCACCCGCGACGGAGTCACCACTAGCCGAGGAGCCGACCTGGTCGACCGTGGTGCGGAAGGGAAAGAAGAAGGCGTCCCCTCCGGTCGGCGCTGGCGCTGCGCCGGCTCCGGCGAAGCCGAAGCAACAGGCGGCCAAGCCGAAGCTGGCCGCGCCCCGCTCGGCTGCAGTGGTGATTTCGCTACAGCCGGAGGCGGAAAAGAAAGGTGTGACATACGCCCAGGTCTTGGAGCGGGCGGAACAGGGAGTTAAGCTCCAAGACCTGGGAATAAGCGGCGGTCTTAGGATCCGCCGCTCAGCGACCGGTGCCAGGGTCCTCGAGCTACCGAGGGCCCATAAGAACCAGGCGGCGCAGCTGGCCGACAAGCTGCGTTCCGTCCTCGACGGGGTTGCGAACGTGATGCAGCCCGTCAGCAGGGCGGAGATAAAGGTGACGGGTCTCGACGACTCCGTTACCAAGGAGCGGCTTGTCGCAGCGGTCGCGCGCGCGGGGGCCTGCTCCCCTGAGGACGTCAGGTGCGGAGCGGTGCAGCGCGGGCCGGGCTATATGGGTATGACCCGCGTCACCTGTCCCATCGCGGCGGCCAAAAAGCTGGCCAACGCCGGCCGACTTCTCGTCGGGTGGAGTGCGGCCAAGGTCTCGCTCCAGGAGCAGCGGCCTACGCGCTGCTTCAAGTGCATGGGCCTCGGCCACACGAAGGCACTCTGCCCGACGGATAAGGAGAGGAGCAGACTGTGCTACCGTTGCGGCTCGGACGGCCACAAATCGTCGAGCTGCTCCGGTAAGCTGCGCTGCGCGGTCTGCGCAGAGGCCGGCAAGCCCTCTGGGCATATGATGGGGGCGCGGGACTGCAACCCCCCCATCAGGAAGGGAAAGGTGGTCCCCGGCACCAGGACCACCCCCACATCGAACGACGCTAGCCGCCAGGCACGCGAGGAAGCCAATTCGAACTCAAAATGAGTGCACAATCGATTGGCTTCCTACAGACGAACATCAACCACTCCGCCGGAGCGCAGGACCTTTTGCTGCAGTCCATGGCGGAGTGGGAGATTGACCTGGCGGTGGCCTGCGAGCCCTACTTCGTCCCTCCCCTAGCTCATTGGGTGGGGGATGTGGACGGAACGGTGGCGGTCCTTTCGAGGAGCGGAACGGGTCCCCCCCTCTCACTCATCGAGAGGGGCTCGGGCTACGTTGTGGCGGGGTGGGGGGAGTACGCGGTCGTCGGAACGTACTTCTCCCCCAACCGCAGCCTTGCTGAGTTCGAGACGTATCTCGGCTCGGTCAGAGCTGCGGTGGCCAGGCAGTCGCCGAAACCTACCTTGGTTCTCGGCGACTTAAACGCGAAGTCGCGTGCCTGGGGCAACCCTGCCACGGACCCGCGAGGGAGGGCCGTCCAAGTATGGGCGCTACTCTCCAGCCTGTCCCTACTTAACATGGGGCAGGTTCACACATGCGTGCGCCACAACGGGGGGTCCGTGGTGGACGTTTCGTTCGCCACCCCGGTGGTAGCGCGCAAAGTGTCGAACTGGAGAGTAGAGGAAGAGGTGGAGACTCTGTCGGATCACCGCTATATCCGATTTGAGATCTCCACCTCTCGCAGGCCGGCGGAACCCCAGAGGGTGCCGACCACGCTGCCGAGGTGGTCTCTTGGCCAGTTAGACCGCGAACTGGTCAAGGAGGCTGCCATCGTGCAGCGGTGGGGTTCCGCGGGACGGGAGGAGGAGGGTGCCAGCGTCGAGGAGCTGGCGGGCCGCATGCGCAGTGCCCTCAAGGAGGTCTGCGATGCGGCAATGCCGAGGACCCGGCGAAGAGTTCCGCGCCGGCATGTATACTGGTGGTCGCCCGAAATAGCCGAACTTCGGGCGACGTGCAGCCGGGCGCGGAGGGCCTACGTCCGCTGTCGTAGGCGCGTCGGCCTCGACGCGGACCTTGAGGGACAGCTCTTGGCCACTTACCGCCAGCTGAAAAAAGATCTGCAGCTGGCGATAAGTCAGGCCAAGGAGAAGGCGAGGGAGGAGTTGCTGGCGGGTCTCAATCGAGACCCGTGGGGGCGGCCGTATCGTGGTGTTCGCGGAAAATTCCGCACCCAAGCCGCCCCCGTGACGGAAACGTTACCGCCGGAGCTCCTCCTGCGCCTGGTGGGGGAACTGTTTCCCCACCCAGGTGAGTTTGTCCCTCCACCTATGGCCCCCCGCTCCGTGATAGAGGACGCAGTGGATCCGCCACTGATCACGGAGCGGGAAATGGAGATGGCCCTCGATCGCTTGAGGGCCAAGAAGACGGCGCCGGGTCCGGACGGGGTTCCAGGGCGAGTTCTGTGCGTCGCCCTGGAATACCTAGGTGCAAGGCTTCGGGGGCTGTTCGACGCATGTCTGAGCAGCGGGCAGTTTCCGAAGCCTTGGAAAGAAGGGAAGCTGGTGCTGTTGCCGAAGGAGGGTCGACCACCTGGCTCCTCCTCGGCATACAGGCCGATTGTGCTGCTGAGCGAGACGGGCAAGTTGTTTGAAAAGATTCTTGCGGCCCGTCTCGTTCAGCACCTCGATGAGGTTGGTCCGGGTCTGTCAGAGGCTCAATTCGGGTTCAGGGCGGGTCGTTCGACTGTCGACGCCCTGAACGCCCTGAAGACTCGGACCACGGAAGCGGTGGCCCAGGGGCAGGTGGTCCTGGCGGTTTCGCTGGACGTAGCGAACGCCTTCAACAGTCTCCCATTCGGCACGATCAGGGAGGCACTCCGATACCATGGGGTGCCGACCTATCTGCGGAGGCTGTTGGAGGCGTACCTCCAGGACCGAGAGGTCGTCTGGGCGGGGGGCGACGGCAAATTGGTCCGGCGTCGGGTAGGCTGCGGCGTTCCACAAGGGTCGGTTCTCGGCCCAATTCTGTGGAACGTCGGCTTTGATTGGCTCCTGAGAGCCCCCGTCCTTCCCGGTATGGGGGTGTTGTGTTACGCAGACGACACCCTCGTCACCGCGACGGGGCGGGACTTTCGGGAGGCGGCCCGCCTGGCCGAGGTCGGAACGACGCTGACCGTGGACCGCATGGAAATGCTGGGCTTGAGGGTCTCCATATCCAAAACGGAGGCCCTCCTTTTCCACGGTCCACGGAGGGGCCCCCCACGAGGGGCGAGTATCACCGTCCACGGGACGGTGATCGCTGTGCAGGCCCAGATGAAGTACCTGGGCCTGACCCTGGACGGACGATGGAGCTTCGGGCAGCATTTCGTGCAGCTCGGCCCGAGGCTCATCAACGCCGCCGCCGCCTTAGGCCGCCTCCTACCCAACGTGGGAGGACCGGACTCGCTATGCCGGCGCCTCTATGCCGGCGTGGTGAGGTCGATGGCACTGTACGGTGCCCCTATTTGGGTGGACGCACTCACCGCTTCCAACCGGGCCCTCCTGCGAAAACCGCAGAGGGTCATAGCGGTGAGGGCGATAAGGGGTTATCGTACGGTGTCGTGGACAGCGGCGACCCTCCTCGCGGGCGATCCGCCCTGGGAACTCCAGGCGGAGGTGCTCGCGGAGGTGTACCGCTTCCGAGCCGAGGCGAGGGAGCGCGGCGACCGTCCAGGGACGGCGGAGGTCGGGCGGATCAGGGCTCTAGCCCAGCAGGCCCTGATCACCCGATGGGAGGAGGACCTCGGGTCCCCCACGGCGGGCCTGGCGACAGTGGAGGCGGTACGTCCCCACTTGAGTCGCTGGGTCAACAGAAAGCGAGGCACGCTCTCTTACAGGCTGACGCAGGTGCTTACCGGACACGGTTGTTTCGGTAAGTACCTGCACGAGATTGCGCGGCGGGAGGTTTCCCCCTCCTGCCACGAGTGTGGTGCGCCAATCGACACGGCGCATCACACCCTGAGAGAGTGTGCCGCGTGGGGGCCCCAGAGGCATTCCCTGGCGGCGGTCTTAGGCGGAGACCTCTCCTTGCCGAGCATCATCAACGCGATGCTCGGTAGTGAGAGGTGCTGGTCGGAGATGGCCTCCTTCTGTGAAAGTGTTTTGTCGCAGAAGGAGGCCGCGGAGCGGGAGCGGGAGGAGAATGCCGCTGCAGACCCGCTCCGCCGTAGAAGACCGGGGGGAAGGAAGCGCCGTTTTGCGCACCTTCTCCCCCCGCCACAATAGGCGCCGCCGGGGCTAGGGGGGTTCCCAGTACCCTGGGACTCCTCCCTAGAGAATGGAGGCCCGCATAAAAAAAAAAAAAAAAAAAAAAAAAAAAAAAAAAAAAAAAAAAAAAAAAAAAAAAAAAAAAAAAAAAAAAAAAAAAAAAAAAAAAAAAAAAGGTTAGGTTAGGTTAGGTTAGGTTAGGTTAGGTTAGGTTAGGTTAGGTTAGGTTAGGTTGGGGTGGGGTGCAAGTCGGTCACCTCCTCGTGGTGCACCCTGGGCAACGGGGTCGACCGGCATTCCGACGATTTTCCGGAAATGCCTGTCGATCGCGGCTAACGACTGACGCGGCGGTTATCTCGTGGTCTGGGTTTTGGCCACGAGGGCGCCCACTTCTTTACAAGTGGGCGCAGCGGGGGGGGGGAATATATATATTTATTTTATATTATATTTTCTTTACATTTCGGAGGGACTCGTTATCGGTTTTTAGAGTCGAGTAGGAGGAGAGGCGGGTTTACTCATTCTCGGTATCGAGTCTGAGTAAACAAGACTATTGTCACCACCTCTCGAACTCGTTTCCCCATTCTGGGTGTTGTGGATCATGTCTCGCAGCCTGGAGTGGGACCGAGGGCCTTGCCTTAGTCGGCTGGGTCGAGAGGAGCCAACCTCAATAAAAAACAATAGCATAGAGATCCCGTGATACCGCCCGACCTCACGGTGTAATAGGGTTACCAAGGTACAGGGGGCACTGCCTTGGTGGACAATTTATTTCCGCCATACTCGTGGGACTAATATGGAAAGTTCAAATATTAAAACCACACACGGACAAACCGATACAGCCTTGCGATTGGATAATGACGATATGGTGGTGGAGGTGGGCGCCCCGATGGCGCGCGCTGAAACCAAAGACCTTGGCGTAACAAAGGAACTGGTTGTTCGATTGGAACGGCTCTCTGAGTCGGACTCGTCGAACGCCAGTTATGTTAGCATGACGGATAGGAATAGACGAAAGGCGGAGAAGCGGTCCCATCCCAGGGACAACTTCTCCGGATCCGAGAGTGATGCGAGCGCGCAGCAAAGTGACTGCGGCTCAGATGCATCAATCGGTCGGTGGCTGAAGCCTTCGTCCAAAAGGGGGCGGGGCCGACCGTCCTCGACCGGACAATATGTGGGCTTCGGCAAGCACCGAGCCGAGCTCCAAGCGGAGAAGGCGAAGGAGCAGCGCTTCCAGACAGAGGATGCGCTGGTCCTTTACAACGCCAAGGCCAAGGTGGCCATTGAAGCAAGGGCGGCACGCCTGAGAAACCGCGGTGCGGTTGTCGAGGACGTGCCGCGGACCTCCGCTGCTCTAGAAGCAGAAATTAAGGAGGCAGCGAATGTCGTAGCGCAGGTGGCCGACAAGTCGAGCAACCTCAAGGGCACATACGTTCGGGCCCTCAGGTCGGCCGTTGACACCATCAAAGGTGCGTCGTCCGAGCTGAGGACGATCAAGAAGTGTGATGATGTTGCCCGCTTGGAGGCACTCAACGCGCAGATGGCGGGCCAATTGGCCGAGCTGCGCCGAGAGGTCGCCCAGATGCGGCAACAGCCCGCTGCGAGTAGCACGGCTGACTTCAAGAAGGCGATGGAAGAGGTAATCCGAGCGAACCAGGAGCAGTTCAGAATGCTGAACGCACGCTTCGAGGGGATCGAGGACCGCCTCCTTCCGGAGCCTCGGCTGCGGCCTCCGCTCGCCGCCGACCGGAAAGCAGCTCAGGCTGCAAAAACGAAGGCACCTGAGAAGGTGTCCTCGGTAGAGGTGGCCAAGCCGAAGCGTTCACGACGCTCGAACTTGGCTGCCAAAGAAGCGGCGGCCAAAAGGACCGCTCCTTCCACGTCCGCGGAACCCGCGGTGCCAGAGGCCGCGGCTGTTCCGTGGAGCGCTGTCGTCGGACGAAAGTCCAAGAAGGCGACAAGCAAACCGGCGGCGGCGACGACGACGAGGCAGGCTCCTGCGAAGGAGTCTAAAAAAGCCAAGAAGGCGAAAAAGACTCCTGCAAAGGAGTCCAAAAAACGTAGGGTGAAGCTCCGCTCCCCTCGCACCGAGGTGATAACTATCACGTTAAAGCCCGGTGCTGAGGAGAAAGGAGCGACATACGAACAGGTTTTGGCTCAAGCTAAGAGCCAAATCAGCCTGCGCGAGATCGGCCTGACGACGGTGCGATTCCGTACGTCAGCCACGGGTGCCCGGATGTTGGAGATACCTCCGGGCACAAATGAGGCGGAGAAGGCGGCAGATGCCCTAGCGGGCAAGCTCCGCGAAGTCCTCAGTCCGGACGTGGTCCAGGTGCATCGACCCACTAAGGGCGTAGAGCTTAGGGTCATGGACCTGGACGACTCGGTCACGGCTGAGGAGGTCGTGGCAGCGGTCGCTGCAGATGGGGGTTGCTCCTCAGGAGCGATCAGACCCGGGGTCATCACTCGGGGACCGAGGGGTTCCGGCTCGCTGTGGTTGAGCTGCCCAGTAGGGGCGGCAAAACCCATAGTCGAGGCCGGCCGGGTTAGAGTCGGGTGGGTTTCGGCTCGGGTGGTACTGCTCGAGCCCAGGCCACTGCGCTGTTTCCGGTGTCTCGAGGGGGGACATATGGGGGCCAGGTGCGACAGGGGTGTCGACCGTAGCCTGTTGTGCTTCCGGTGTGGTCAGCCTGGCCACAAGTACCGGGAGTGCACCGCCGCTGACGCAAACTGCGTCGTCTGCGTAGCGGCAGGTAAGCCAGCGGCTCATGCCGTTGGCAGCAAAGAGTGCCAGGGCGGTAAAGCCCGAACGGCACTCGTAAACAAGAAGGCCAAGACAGTGACGAAAGGCCCAGTAGCCTCGTCGTCACGGCCGCCGGTGGAGACAATGGAGACCTCGTAATAACGATGGCCTTACACTGTCTCCAGGCCAATGTGAACCACTCTGCAAGAGCTCAGGACCTCCTGGTCCAAAGCATAGCAGAGTGGCGAATCAACCTGGCGGTGGTGTCGGAGCCCTATTTCGTTCCCTCGCGGGACGACTGGGTCTCCGATCACGATAGGGTGGTGGCTATTGTCGCCCCCGCCGTGGCTGGCTCCCCGGCCATCGAGGGTGTCGCAAAGGGTAGGGGGTTCGTGCTGGCCGTCGTCGGTGGTGTGGCAGTCGTCGGCGTCTACGCGTCGCCCAATCGGAGTCTCGCCGAGTTCGAGCGTATGCTGATCGAGGTCGGGGCTCTGGTCGGGCAGATATCGCCCACCCCCGTGCTGGTCGCGGGGGACTTCAACGCCAAATCAACGGCTTGGGGTTCCCCGAGGACGGATTCACGAGGTGAGGCTTTGGTCGAGTGGGCCACGTCGCTGGGGCTCGTCGTCCTCAACGATGGGTCGGAGAGCACGTGCGTGCGGCAGCAGGGCGAATCGATCGTGGACATCACGTTCGCGTCCAACGCCCTCGCCCGTCGTGCTCGGGATTGGAGAGTGGTGACGAACGTGGAGACGCTGTCCGACCACCGGTATATCCGGTTCGGTTTCGGTTCTGCGTCTTCCGTCTCTCCCACAGGAAACGACGCTCTGCCCACCGCCCGACGTACGGATGGGCCACGCTGGTGTCTGAGCCGGCTCGACAGCCAGCTGGCGAAAGAGGCGGCCATCGTCGAAGCCTGGGGGGCAGGTTCCGACATGGCGGTAGTCCGAGAGGTCGACCGAGAGGCTGACCGAATCGGTGCCGCTCTGTCTCGCATTTGCGATGCGGCGATGCCGAGGGCGAAACCGTACAAGCCGCTCCGTCGGCTGTACTGGTGGCGTCCAGAGCTCCGCCAATTGCGCAAAGCGTGCGTGGCAGCACGCCGACGCTACAGTCGGTGTAGGAGGAGAAGGGTCCGTGACCTCGACTCCGAAGGCGTCTTATACGCCGCCTACAGGGCCGCCTGTCAAACGCTGCAAACGGCCATCGCGCAGGCCAAAGAAGCGGCGTGGGGGGAATGGCTTGCGACACTCGATAGGGACCCTTGGGGGAGACCATATCGTGTCGTGCGGCAAAAGCTCCGACCGTATACTCCCCCGCTAACCAGCAGTCTCCAGCCGTCACTCCTGGAGAGTGTAGTGGGTGCACTTTTTCCCGAAAGGGAAGAATTCGTGCCTCCGACGATGGCGCCCATCATCGGACCTCGCGAGATCGAGGATCCGGTGATTCCGGCGGTCACTGAGACGGAGTTACAGGAGGCCGCCCTGAAACTCCGGTCGAAAAAGACGGCACCTGGGCCCGATGGTATCCCGGGGCGCGCCTTGGCGATCGCGTTGGATGAGATGGGGATCAGTATTCGGCACTTTTTCACCGAGTGCCTGACTCAGGGTAGGTTTCCGCATCGGTGGAAAACGGGCAGACTCGTTCTGATCCGCAAGGACGGACGACCTCCCGATCAGCCTTCGGCCTACCGCCCGATAGTGTTGCTCGACGAGACGAGCAAGCTATTCGAGCGTGTGCTCGCTACCCGTCTCGCGGGTAGCATGGAGCCGGGTCTTAGCGAGCGGCAGTATGGTTTTCGCCCTGGCCGCTCGACACTGGACGCGATCGCCAGGGTACGGGATCTGGCAGAGAAGGAGGTCTCACGGGGTGGGGTCGTAATGGCGGTGTCATTGGATATCTCCAATGCCTTCAACACCCTTCCTTGGGAAGTGGTGACGGAGGCGTTGCGATTCCACAATGTGCCGGCCTACTTGAGGCGTACCGTGGCCGATTATTTTTCGGGCAGAGCGGTGGCCTACCCGACCAGGGAGGGCTGGGGTAGGAGGGCGTTGTCGTGCGGTGTCCCGCAGGGTTCGGTCCTAGGACCACTCCTGTGGAACATAGGGTACGACTGGGTGCTGCGCGGGGCCACGCTGCGGGGGGTCGACGTAACTTGTTACGCCGACGACACCCTCGTGTCGGCCCGTGGCAGTTCCTATCGCGAGGCAGCCTATCTCGCCACGGCGGGAGTGGCACACGCTGTGCACCGCATCCGCGCTTTGGGTCTGGAGGTCGCCCTGCACAAATCCGAGGCACTCGTGTTTCACGGGCCTCGGAACGGACCACCACCGGGGGCGACAATAACGGTGGGCGGAATCTCCATCTCCGTCGGGGCGACGATGAGATATCTCGGACTCGTCCTCGACGGTCGGTGGAATTTCGAAGAGCACTTCCGGCGCTTGGCCCCAAGGTTGGTGGCCGCAGCCGGAGCGCTCGGCCAGATCCTTCCCAACGTGGGCGGGCCAGGAGGCGCCTGCAGGCGTTTGTACGCCGGTGTCGTTCGCTCGATGGCGCTCTACGGGGCGCCGATATGGGCGGACGCACTGAGCGCTCGCAACGTCGCTTCGCTGCGGCGTCCGCAGCGGGCGATGGCGCTCAGGGCGGCCCGTGCGTACCGCACGGTGTCGTACAACGCGGCGTGTCTGCTCGCCGGAACCCCGCCTTGGGACCTCGAGGCCGAGGCCAATTCGAGCGTCTACTGGCGGGCGAAGGTTGCAATAGCAGACGGGAACCGACCCCATCCAAGTGAGGTCCACCATTGGCGCGAAGAGGCCCGCGAAAGGCTCTTCGCCAAATGGTCGGAGAGACTAGGAGTCCCGGGATCCAGCCGGGAACTCGTAGCGGCTATTCGGCCCGTACTGAGGGAGTGGGTCGAGCGCAAGCACGGCCCCTCCACATATCACCTCGCGCAGCTCTTGACCGGGCACGGATGCTTTGCCAAGTATCTGTGCGAGGTGGTGGGCAGGGAACCCTCGGAGTTGTGCCACCATTGTGGCTATGTAGCCGTGGATACGGCCGAACACACGCGCGCAGAGTGCCCAGCTTGGGCGGAGCCTCGCGCTGTGCTATCCACTGCCATAGCAGGAGGAGACCTGTCGCTTCCGGTCCTCGTTAAGAGAATGACCGAAAGCAAAGAGGCCTGGGCGGCAGTATGCGCGTTTAGCGACGCCGTACTGTCGCAAAAGGAGGCGGCGGAGCGAGAGAGGGAGGACGATCCCAACTCGCTCCCGCTACGTCGGAGGAGGTCAGGGCGGCGACGGCGAGCCTTCGCAATGCGAACGCTACCGCCGCCGGTCTGATGATGTGGCGTCGAAAGACGCCAGAGTAGGAAGGTGCGCCTGCCATCACGGTGCACCTTCGAGTAGTGTTGCTCAGAAGCAACATTCGCAGGCGGGGTCGCGGTTGCAAGCAAACGCGTTCCCGTAACCCTGCCGCCTTGCGCGAAGGCGGAATATCGAGGTCTGGTTTTAGTGGGTAGGACGGGCAGCCGGGTATCGGACAGCCGATGACTCGGGGTCCCCGGTGAGTCCCACATAGCCGTCGCGGCCACCCGGCCGGGCGGTATGCGTAAATGCATTTCCCCTCGTTAAAAAAAAAAAAAAAAAAAAAAAAAAAAAAAAAAAAAAAAAAAAAAAAAAAGGTTAGGTTAGGTTGGGGTGCAAGTCGGTCACCTCCTCGTGGTGCACCCTGGGCAACGGGGTCGACCGGCATTCCGACGATTTTCCGGAAATGCCTGTCGATCGCGGCTAACGACTGACGCGGCGGTTATCTCGTGGTCTGGGTTTTGGCCACGAGGGCGCCCACTTCTTTACAAGTGGGCGCAGCGGGGGGGGGGGGAATATATATATTTATTTTATATTATATTTTCTTTACATTTCGGAGGGACTCGTTATCGGTTTTTAGAGTCGAGTAGGAGGAGAGGCGGGTTTACTCATTCTCGGTATCGAGTCTGAGTAAACAAGACTATTGTCACCACCTCTCGAACTCGTTTCCCCATTCTGGGTGTTGTGGATCATGTCTCGCAGCCTGGAGTGGGACCGAGGGCCTTGCCTTAGTCGGCTGGGTCGAGAGGAGCCAACCTCAATAAAAAACAATAGCATAGAGATCCCGTGATACCGCCCGACCTCACGGTGTAATAGGGTTACCAAGGTACAGGGGGCACTGCCTTGGTGGACAATTTATTTCCGCCTTACTCGTGGGACTTTTTATGGAAAGCTCAATAAAAAACCCAAACAACGGACTTCCGATTGCTACACGAATGGCTATTGACGAAACGGTGGTGGAGGTGGGCGCCCCGATGGCGCGCGCTGAAACCAAAGACCTTGGCGTAACAAAGGAACTGGTGGTTCGGTTGGAACGGCTCTCTGAGTCGGACTCGTCGAACGCCAGTTATGTTAGCATGACGGATAGGAATAGACGAAAGGCGGAGAAGCGGTCCCATCCCAGGGACAACTTCTCCGGAACTGAGAGTGATGCGAGCGCGCAGCAAAGTGACTGCGGCTCAGATGCATCAATCGGTCGGTGGCTGAAGCCTTCGTCCAAAAGGGGGCGGGGTCGACCGCCCTCGAGCGGACAATATGTGGGCTTCGGCAAGCACCGAGCCGAGCTCCAAGCGGAGAAGGCGAAGGAGCAGCGCTTCCAGACAGAGGATGCGCTGGTCCTTTACAACGCCAAGGCCAAGGTGGCCATTGAAGCAAGGGCGGCACGCCTGAGAAACCGCGGTGCGGTTGTCGAGGACGTGCCGCGGACCTCCGCTGCTCTAGAAGCAGAAATTAAGGAGGCAGCGAATGTCGTAGCGCAGGTGGCCGACAAGTCGAGCAACCTCAAGGGCACATACGTTCGGGCCCTCAGGTCGGCCGTTGACACCATCAATGGTGCGTCGTCCGAATTGAGGACGATCAAAAAGTGTGATGATGTTGCCCGCTTGGAGGCACTCAACGCGCAGATGGCGGGCCAATTGGCCGAGCTGCGCCGAGAGGTCGCCCAGATGCGGCAACAGCCCGCTGCGAGTAGCACGGCTGACTTCAAGAAGGCGATGGAAGAGGTAATCCGAGCGAACCAGGAGCAGTTCAGAATGCTGAACGCACGCTTCGAGGGGATCGAGGACCGCCTCCTTCCGGAGCCTCGGCTGCGGCCTCCGCTCGCCGCCGACCGGAAAGCAGCTCAGGCTGCTAAAGCCAAGGCACCTGAGAAGGTGACCGCAAAACCGCAGGTAGAGGTGGCCAAGCCGAAGCGTTCACGACGCTCGAACTTGGCTGCCAAAGAAGCGGCGGCCAAAAGGACCGCTCCTTCCACGTCCGCGGAACCCGCGGTGCCAGAGGCCGCGGCTGTTCCGTGGAGCGCTGTCGTCGGACGAAAGTCCAAGAAGGCGACAAGCAAACCGGCGGCGGCGACGACGACGAGGCAGGCTCCTGCGAAGGAGTCTAAAAAAGCCAAGAAGGCGAAAAAGGCTCCTGCAAAGGAGCCCAAAAAACGTAGGGTGAAGCTCCGCTCCCCTCGCACCGAGGTGATAACTCTGACGTTAAAACCCGGTGCTGGGGAGAAAGGAGTAACATACGAACAGGTCTTGGCTCAAGCCAAGAGCCAAATAAGCCTGCGGGAGGTCGGCCTGACGACGGTGCGATTCCGTACGTCAGCCACGGGTGCCCGGATGTTGGAGATACCTCCGGGCACAAATGAGGCGGAGAAGGCGGCAGATGCCCTAGCGGGCAAGCTCCGCGAAGTCCTCAGTCCGGACGTGGTCCAGGTGCATCGACCCACTAAGTGCGTAGAGCTTAGGGTCATGGACCTGGACGACTCGGTCACGGCTGAGGAGGTCGTGGCAGCGGTCGCTGCAGATGGGGGTTGCTCCTCAGGAGCGATCAGACCCGGGGTCATCACTCGGGGACCGAGGGGTTCCAGCTCGCTGTGGTTGAGCTGCCCAGTAGGGGCGGCGAAACCCATAGTCGAGGCCGGCCGGGTTAGAGTCGGGTGGGTTTCGGCTCGGGTGGTACTGCTCGAGCCCAGGCCACTGCGCTGTTTCCGGTGTCTCGAGGGGGGACATATGGGGGCCAGGTGCGACAGGGGTGTCGACCGTAGCCTGTTGTGCTTCCGGTGTGGTCAGCCTGGCCACAAGTACCGGGAGTGCACCGCCGCTGACGCAAACTGCGTCGTCTGCGTAGCGGCAGGTAAGCCAGCGGCTCATGCCGTTGGCAGCAAAGAGTGCCAGGGCGGTAAAGCCCGAACGGCACTCGTAAACAAGAAGGCCAAGACAGTGACGAAAGGCCCAGTAGCCTCGTCGTCACGGCCGCCGGTGGAGACAATGGAGACCTCGTAATAACGATGGCCTTACACTGTCTCCAGGCCAATGTGAACCACTCTGCAAGAGCTCAGGACCTCCTGGTCCAAAGCATAGCAGAGTGGCGAATCAACCTGGCGGTGGTGTCGGAGCCCTATTTCGTTCCCTCGCGGGACGACTGGGTCTCCGATCACGATAGGGTGGTGGCTATTGTCGCCCCCGCCGTGGCTGGCTCCCCGGCCATCGAGGGTGTCGCAAAGGGTAGGGGGTTCGTGCTGGCCGTCGTCGGTGGTGTGGCAGTCGTCGGCGTCTACGCGTCGCCCAATCGGAGTCTCGCCGAGTTCGAGCGTATGCTGATCGAGGTCGGGGCTCTGGTCGGGCAGATATCGCCCACCCCCGTGCTGGTCGCGGGGGACTTCAACGCCAAATCAACGGCTTGGGGTTCCCCGAGGACGGATTCACGAGGTGAGGCTTTGGTCGAGTGGGCCACGTCGCTGGGGCTCGTAGTCCTCAACGATGGGTCGGAGAGCACGTGCGTGCGGCAGCAGGGCGAATCGATCGTGGACATCACGTTCGCGTCCAACGCCCTCGCCCGTCGTGCTCGGGATTGGAGAGTGGTGACGAACGTGGAGACGCTGTCCGACCACCGGTATATCCGGTTCGGTTTCGGTTCTGCGTCTTCCGTCTCTCCCACAGGAAACGACGCTCTGCCCACCGCAGGACGTACGGATGGGCCACGCTGGTGTCTGAGCCGTCTCGACAGCCAGCTGGCGAAAGAGGCGGCCATCGTCGAAGCCTGGGGGGCAGGTTCCGACATGGCGGTAGTCCGAGAGGTCGATCGAGAGGCCGACCGAATCGGTGCCGCTCTGTCTCGCATCTGCGATGCGGCGATGCCGAGGGCGAAACCGTACAAGCCGCGCCGTCGGCTGTACTGGTGGCGTCCAGAGCTCCGCCAATTGCGCAAAGCGTGCGTGGCAGCACGCCGACGCTACAGTCGGTGTAGGAGGAGAAGGGTCCGTGACCACGACTCCGAAGGCGTCTTATACGCCGCCTACAGGGCCGCCTGTCAAACGCTGCAAACGGCCATCGCGCAGGCCAAAGAAGCGGCGTGGGGGGAATGGCTTGCGACACTCGATAGGGACCCTTGGGGGAGACCATATCGTGTCGTGCGGCAAAAGCTCCGACCGTATGCTCCCCCGCTAACCAGCAGTCTCCAGCCGTCACTCCTGGAGAGTGTAGTGGGTGCACTTTTTCCCGAAAGGGAAGAATTCGTGCCTCCGACGATGGCGCCCATCATCGGACCTCGCGAGATCGAGGATCCGGTGATTCCGGCGGTCACTGAGACGGAGTTACAGGAGGCCGCCCTGAAACTCCGGTTGAAAAGGACGGCCCCGGGGCCTGATGGTATCCCGGGGCGTGCCTTGGCGATCGCGTTGGATGAGATGGGGGACAGCATTAAGCACTTTTTCACCGCGTGCTTGGCTCAGGGTAGGTTTCCGCAACGGTGGAAAACGGGCAGACTCGTTCTGATCCGCAAGGACGGACGACCGCCCGATCAGCCTTCGGCCTACCGCCCGATAGTGTTGCTCGACGAGACGAGCAAGCTATTCGAGCGTGTGCTCGCTACCCGTCTCGCGGGTAGCATGGAGCCGGGTCTTAGCGAGCGGCAGTATGGTTTTCGCCCTGGCCGCTCGACACTGGACGCGATCGCCAGGGTACGGGATCTGGCAGAGAAGGAGGTCTCACGGGGTGGGGTCGTAATGGCGGTGTCATTGGATATCTCCAATGCCTTCAACACCCTTCCTTGGGAAGTGGTGACGGAGGCGTTGCGATTCCACAATGTGCCGGCCTACTTGAGGCGTACCGTGGCCGATTATTTATCGGGCAGAGCGGTGGCCTACCCGACCAGGGAGGGCTGGGGTAGGAGGGCGTTGTCGTGCGGTGTCCCGCAGGGTTCGGTCCTAGGACCACTCCTGTGGAACATAGGGTACGACTGGGTGCTGCGCGGGGCCACGCTGCGGGGGGTCGACGTAACTTGTTACGCCGACGACACCCTCGTGTCGGCCCGTGGCAGTTCCTATCGCGAGGCGGCCTATCTCGCCACGGCGGGAGTGGCACACGCTGTGCACCGCATCCGCGCTTTGGGTCTGGAGGTCGCCCTGCACAAATCCGAGGCACTCGTGTTTCACGGGCCTCGGAACGGACCACCACCGGGGGCGACAATAACGGTGGGCGGAATCTCCATCTCCGTCGGGGCGACGATGAGATATCTCGGACTCGTCCTCGACGGTAGGTGGAATTTCGAAGAGCACTTCCGGCGCTTGGCCCCAAGGCTGGTGGCCGCAGCCGGAGCGCTCGGCCAGATCCTTCCCAACGTGGGCGGGCCAGGAGGCGCCTGCAGGCGTTTGTACGCCGGTGTCGTTCGCTCGATGGCGCTCTACGGGGCGCCGATATGGGCGAACGCACTGAGCGCTCGCAACGTCGCTTCGCTGCGGCGTCCGCAGCGGGCGATGGCGCTCAGGGCGGCCCGTGCGTACCGCACGGTGTCGTACAACGCGGCGTGTCTGCTCGCCGGAACCCCGCCTTGGGACCTCGAGGCCGAGGCCAATTCGAGCGTCTACTGGCGGGCGAAGGTTGCAATAGCAGACGGGAACCGACCCCATCCAAGTGAGGTCCACCATTGGCGCGAAGAGGCCCGCGAAAGGCTCTTCGCCAAATGGTCGGAGCGTTTAGGAGTCCCGGGATCCAGCCGGGAACTCGTAGCGGCTATTCGGCCCGTATTGAGGGAGTGGGTCGAGCGCAAGCACGGCCCCTCCACATATCACCTCGCGCAGCTCTTGACCGGGCACGGATGCTTTGCCAAGTATCTGTGCGAGGTGGTGGGCAGGGAACCCTCGGAGTTGTGCCACCATTGTGGCTATGTAGCCGTGGATACGGCCGAACACACGCGCGCAGAGTGCCCAGCTTGGGCGGAGCCTCGCGCTGTGCTATCCACTGCCATAGCAGGAGGAGACCTGTCGCTTCCGGTCCTCGTTAAGAGAATGACCGAAAGCAAAGAGGCCTGGGCGGCAGTATGCGCGTTTAGCGACGCCGTACTGTCGCAAAAGGAGGCGGCGGAGCGAGAGAGGGAGGACGATCCCAACTCGCTCCCGCTACGTCGGAGGAGGTCAGGGCGGCGACGGCGAGCCTTCGCAATGCGAACGCTACCGCCGCCGGTCTGATGATGTGGCGTCGAAAGACGCCAGAGTAGGAAGGTGCGCCTGCCATCACGGTGCACCTTCGAGTAGTGTTGCTTAGAAGCAACATTCGCAGGCGGGGTCGCGGTTGCAAGCAAACGCGTTCCCGTAACCCTGCCGCCTTGCGCGAAGGCGGAATATCGAGGTCTGGTTTTAGTGGGTAGGACGGGCAGCCGGGTATCGGACAGCCGATGACTCGGGGTCCCCGTGAGTCCCACATAGCCGTCGCGGCCACCCGGCCGGGCGGTATGCGTAAATGCATTTCCCCTCGTTAAAAAAAAAAAAAAAAAAAAAAAAAAGGTTAGGTTAGGTTAGGTTAGGTTAGGTTAGGTTAGGTTAGGTTAGGTTAGGTTAGGTTAGGTTAGGTTAGGTTAGGTTAGGTTAGGTTAGGTTTTTTTTTTTTTTTTTAAGTAAAACAACATCCACAGGCTCATGCTTGCCCGTGCCTTTTTTTACAATAATATTTATTTGACGTACTATGAGTGTTACAGTAGTTACTAAACTATGTTTACAATAATATATTAACTACTCTAACACTGGACTGCAGCAGCAGATCTTCTTTCCTTTTTTCGAGGCTTCCCTTCGATTAAGGGAGCCGCACTGACCATTTTTATTTATATATATATGATTTTTGTTTTTTTTTTTTTTTTTTTTTTTTTTTTTTTTTTTTTTTTTTTTTTTTTTTTTTTTTTTTTTGTGTGTTAATGTGTGTTTTATTACATCTAATTTAAAGAATTACAGTCACTATAACTATACATTTTGCGTTTACAATTACAGTCACTATAACTATACATTTTGCGTTTACAATTACAGTCACTATAACTATACATTTTGCGTTTACAATTACAGTCACTATAACTATTATATATATTTATATTATGCTATACTATTTTTGACATGCTGTTACCTTATTTCTATTTTTTTTTTTTTTTTTTTTTTTATTTGATTGTGGTCACTACAACTATTTTATACATATACTTTTTCTTATGCTACACTACTACTAATTAGGCTTAAGTGTCGCTTTGGCGCTTTGGTGTAGGAGTGAGAGCACAGCCTCAGCGACGATGTTGTCTCGCTTGTGAATAGCCATTTTCAGGCTGTGCTCTAGGATGGACTTTGGGGAGACCCCCACCGTTCGGCTGATGAGGTTGCCGATTGCGTCGTCACAGTCATCCGTGTAGTAGACACAGGATTTTGTGTGTCTTGTGATGGCCACCACTGCGTGGGGTACGCTCCGATGGATCGTGAGCCCCGCGCGTCTGGTTTGGACGATGATGACTTCGCCGTATGTCTGTCCCTGCGACTCGTGGATCGTCATGACGCGTGACCCTTCGCCTTTGCCATATCCCTGGTCCATCAGGAGTTTCTTTTCTTCCTGCGTATGGACCAGGTATAGGGTTTCAGCTTGGTCGGCTGGTATTTTCGCGCCTGTGAATCTATCCATTTTTAGGGAGTGGACGATGGGGTTTGCTGAGTAAATGACTCTGTATACGTCGCTGATGGCATATGCGACGTCCATGGGGCACCTGTACGTGCATGACAACTCACTCGAGATGTAGGTTGTGAGGTTTGGCCTGCAGTACCTCAGTTCGAACAGATTTTCTCTGTCGATGTAAGGCAGCTGGTTTATGTCTCCGACGAGGACGACTTCTTTTGCGCCCGACAGCCTCGCCGCCATCACTATGGCTCCGAAATGGTTCATGAGGGCTTCGTCGATCGTGAGACGATCACATTTTATGTCCTCATGAAAACCATTAACTAGGATGGAGGCCATAGTTCGTACCCTTGATCTGGCCTTTTCTCCGAATCGGTGTGTCAGGTGTTCTTTTAGGTCTTTGGCGGCTTCCAATGTGGTGGTGGCGACAATTTCGTTGTCCTCGTTGAAGTTCCTCACTATGTGAGTCGTCTTTCCGCACCCCGGTACTCCATTGATCCAAGATAATCTCGGTAGTTCCCAGCCGTCGAGAGGTGCGTCGACCCCGGGACCTTCTGAAATGGATTTTGCCATCTCCAGTATCCGGTCGTCTAGCATTATTCTCGTACATCTGGAAACTACCAAGACTGGGTCTCCTCTGGGGGCAAGGAATTTGGGAGGTGTGTCTCCACGCCGTTCCGCATCAACCAGGCCCACGAAACCTCCCGCAGCACTGTATGCAGCCATGTACCACCCCGACATGTTCCCTTTGATGACATGGGAAGTGTCGTTGTCATATATGGCCGCCTCGGCTTCTTTGAGCTCCACCTCCAGCAACTTTTCGTTGCCTCGCTGGTAGGTCTGCATGATCTTTTTGCAAGTGGCTAAGTGAACCTCACGGGTTGCCGTTACTATAGCCTGGAACTCTAAGAATGCATTTACTGCGTGGTCTCTCGGGTTTGACGCTGGTCTCAGCTTTGGTGGTGATATCTGTCCCCAGTCGGCTCTTGTCGAGCCAGTGCGTGACGTTTTGGGAACCCTCGGGTTTTCTGCCCTGATAAATTCCCTCATCGCCGTCGCTTGTCGGTCCACTGATGTCGACGGCCCTGGGACTGGTTTGGGTTGTTTGGGGGAGACCAGATCTTGGATTGTCTTGAACAGAGCCATTTGTGGCTTTTGGGGGCTTGGCTCCTTGTTGGGCTTCACGGCTTGGGCAGGTTTCTTCGCCGCCATCCTCTTTTGCAGGCGCTCAGATCCACTTAGCGGGCTTTCCATGGCGGTCGGCACTCCGGGGGGGAAAGGTGTTTTGACCTCTGGTTTAAGAAAACCTAGGTCTTCCCCCCTGTCCTCGTATGCTATAACCTCGTGTGTTTTCGAGGCCATCAGGCAGCCGTAGCGAGCTGCTACGTCGCCTTTTTCGATGCCGACCTTCATGGCATCCACGCTTATCCGACGTGGTGTGCCATCCCGGACTCCCTCACCGAGTTTCAGGAGCTGTGAGCATGCTTGTGCAAATGGGGTATCTCCTCCCCACTCGAAGAGGGCGACCACTTTGTTTTGTGGTCGCACTAGTCGACAGGTCAGATCTCCCGGCATCTGCACGGTGAGCGCTTCGATGGTGGCGCGCTTAATGCTCACTTTCGATGTGCTTCCTTTGATCAGCAAAGCTAGTCCGGGTGACACCGTCACGTGGTCCGAACCCTCTAGGCGGCAGAAGCTGATGCCCAGCTTTTCCGTTTTGTCGCTCATGAAGAGGGCCACGCCTTTTACTGCGATACCCGGGGCGCCGCGTTCTCCTACCTCTTGTATAAGTTCTGCGAACGCGGCGTAGTGAGTGGGTTGCAGCAGCCTGGTGGGTTGGTTCCTCCTCATGAGCAGTCCCCGCATGATGCTTGAGAGAGCCTGTAGCCCCCGTCTCCGAGTTGGCTGGTCCGCTCTTTGCCTGGATGGTGTTGGTGGTGCTGTTTGTGTAGCAATGTGAGCAGTTTGTGTGGTGGTCGGTTGCTGTGTGGGGTCGTGTTGTGTTGGTGGGACTGTGTCTGTAACAGATGGTAGAGCTGTTGAGCTGTTCCTTTTTGCAGCCAGTCTTACGGCTTTTCTCGCGAATGCAAGGAAAGGTGTTCTGAGATCCTCCCTCTCCATGATGGTGTGGAGAGTAGACTGTTCTAGGTTATGATGCGTTTCGATTTCCAACGCCAGTCTGTCTCGGCCAAATCTAGGACATTCCAAGATTAGGTGGAGGATTGTTTCCTCGCATTCGGGATCGCAGATACAGGATGGGCTGTCTTTCAGCTTAAAGCGGTGGAGGTACGCCGCGAAACCCCCGTGTCCGGTCAGTATTTGGGTGTCGGTGGGTGTTAATGCCACCGTTCTCACCACTTTCTTTGCGACTTTAACGTCTGGTAAGAATACCCTTGTCACTGATCCGGTTTCCGAGGAGTCGTAGCGCGCCTGCCACTTTTCGACAGTCGCTTCTCGTATCCGCCTTCTGACGTACGATATTGGGACTTTATCGTAGTCAGGTGCCGTTTTTTTGGTTAAGGCCGCTTTCTTTGCCAGTTCGTCAGCTCGTTCATTGCCCGGTGTACCTACGTGGGCCCTGAGCCAAAAGAGTCGCACAATTCTGCCTTCTTCTCCTATTTGCCGTAAGTGCTCCTTCATTTCGAGGGCCATCGGGTGAGAGACCGATGGGCACCTGAGCAGGTCAAGCGAGGATCTCGAGTCGCTCAAGATGTTTGCAGAGCGATGTTTCGAGTTCCTCACCATTTTGATTGCTCTGAGGAGCGCATACATCTCGGACTGGAAGACGGTGTTATGCGGCTCTAGTCGGAACGTGGAGTATCTGGTTTCTCTTCCTTGATCCCACCATGTTAGGGCAGCTCCGACTTTCCCCTCAATCTTGCTGCCGTCGGTGAATATCAGGGGGCCGACTATATGGTGTTCCTCAAGGGTTTGCGTATCCAGATTCTCTAAGCGCGCATACTCGGTTGTTATGAGTTGCGATGGATGTGGGTTTTGTAGAGGTCCCACTCTGCGCTCGATTTCTCGTCCCGGCGGTATAAGGTCCACGCAGTAGCCTTTTTTGATCTTAAATAGGGTGGCTGCCTCTTTGACGCGGAGGTCGAGGGGGAGTTGGCCGGATAGGATGAGTGCCGATGTTAGAGACACCGTTCTGTACGCCTTGCAGATTTTTTGGGCGAAGCCTCTTTGCAGCGAGTCTAGCTTATTTTTTATCATTAGCTTCTCAGCTGCAGGAGACCATGCGCTCGCTGCGTACAGGACGATAGGCTCTATCACCGCCACATAGATGGTCCTGATTATTTCTCCGTTTAGACCCCAGGTCACCTTCGCCGCACATGCGAGCTGTTTGTATATGTCTGCCACTTTCTTACAGGTGGCAGAGACATGCGCGTTAAAGGTGAGCTTGGAGTCTATTATAAGACCCAGCAGTTTGACCTCGGTCACTAGACTCAGCGGAGTGCCGGACATGTGAATCACGGGGGCATCGTATTTGAGCTTCTTTGTGATGACCATCGCGTTTGTTTTGTGCGCTGCGAAGCTCAATTTGTTTTCGACGCCCCATTCTTGTACAGCCGCTAAGGTGGATTCCGCTGTGGTCTGTAACCCGCTGGTTTGGTGGTCGGAGAAGACCAGGACCACGTCATCCGCGAAGGCCTGACAGTAGACCCCCATTGTCGCCATTTTTTGTAATAGCGAGTCCAGGATGAGGTTCCAGAAGGTCGGTCCACCGATGGAGCCTTGGACACAGCCCTTCGTAGTACCCTTCTCACTGGTCGCTCTAGCGTAGTTTACTACGATCCTCCGGTCTTGTAGGTACGAGGAAACCATGGCATACAAGTTTCTCGGGCAGTTTTTCTCTATCATCTGTTTCTTGAGGGCTGGCCACCATGCATTGTCGAAAGCGCCCTCTATATCTAGCGATACCAGAAGTACTATTTTTTTCGCTTTTACTTCCTTCTGGATATGCCCGATCAGGTCGTAGAGGGCGTCTTCCGTTCCACGCTGTGGCATGAATCCATACTGGCTTGGGTGTAGTGAGGGGAGCAGGCGCCATTGGATCCTACCCACCATCATCTTCTCTACAATTTTGCCGAGAATTGACAGAAGTCCAATCGGCCTGTAGGATTTTGGATGGGTGTAGTCCTCTTTGCCAGGTTTGCGGAGGATGCACACGTGGGCGACCTTCCACTGCTTGGGGAAGTATGACAGCGCAAAGCACTTATTTGCTAACGCCAAGAATACCTCCCTGTCACAGTTTATGGCCGCAGTGCATATGTCGGACGTCAATCCATCCGGGCCTGGAGCTTTCTTCGGATTGAGGCTCGAAAGAACCATTTCCAGCTCCGCGGTAGTAAATGGTGGATCATCGGCCGACAGGTCTTGAATCTCCGCTGGAGTTTTGTTCTCAGTGATCGATCTTATGGATCGCTGTTGTTCATTTTCGGTTTCTACAGAGTCATCTGGGTAGAATGTCCTCGCTAGTAGTTCGGCTGACTGGTTTGGTGACAGAGTTTCGCCAGCCGTGTCCCTCAATAGCAGGTCGTCCCGCCTTTTTGATGTTTTTCTTATGACTCTGTATACGCCGTCCCAGACACTTTCGCGGTCCTGGGTCGAACAAAACTCCTTCCAGCTTTTCGTGGCTGCTTCCATCGCTTTTTCCTGGTAGTTATCCCTTGCCAGTATGTACTCTCGGATCGTGAGATGTTTCCGACTGGGTGCAGCATTTCGGATACGGCGTTTTTTCCTTAGCACGTCCGTTTTAAGGTCTTCAAGGACGGCAGACCACCAGGGTGGTCTTGGATCGCCTTTCCACGCCTTCGCTTTCGGGATCGTGCCTTCGCACGACCCGTGGATGATTGATGTGTAGGTGGTATACATCTCTTCAAGGTCCTCTGTACTTGTGATCCTCGAGACGCGTTCCAGAGTAATTCCGCTTTCGGCGAGTTTGGTTCTGAATTTCGTGGATAAGTCTGACCATTTTGCCTTCTTGGTGTTATATATGCGCGTAGAGCTGGTCCGCAGGGGTTCCAGGGTTTTCTCTAGACGCATGGCGAAGGTAATAGCGTTGTGGTCTGATGTTATAAGACTTCTATCCACTCTCCAGTCTTCCATTCTGCCTATCAGGGATTGGCTCGTCAGCGTCACGTCCACACAGCTAGTATACGACCTGTCCCCTCTGTAGGTTTCAAAGGTCGGTACGTTGCCGGTGTTGAGGATATGGAGGTCCATTTCGGTAGTGAAGGCGTGGTATTCCGCTCCGCGATGGTCTTCGGAGTTGCTGCCCCACCAGTGGCTCCAAGCGTTCACGTCCCCTGCCACTAGCAGGTTCTTGGTAGGAACTTTGTTTGTGACCGCCCTTATGCGGTTAGGTTAGGTTAGGTTAGGTTAGGTTAGGTTAGGTTAGGTTAGGTTAGGTTAGGTTAGGTTAGGTTAGGTTAGGTTAGGTTAGGTTAGGTTAGGTTAGGTTAGGTTAGGTTAGGTTAGGTTAGGTTTTTTTTTTTTTTTTTTTTTTTTTAAGTAAAACAACATCCACAGGCTCATGCTTGCCCGTGCCTTTTTTTACAATAATATTTATTTGACGTACTATGAGTGTTACAGTAGTTACTAAACTATGTTTACAATAATATATTAACTACTCTAACACTGGACTGCAGCAGCAGATCTTCTTTCCTTTTTTCGAGGCTTCCCTTCGATTAAGGGAGCCGCACTGACCATTTTTATTTATATATATATGATTTTTTTTTTTTTTTTTTTTTTTTTTTTTTTTTTTTTTTTTTTTTTTTTTTTTTTTTTTTTTTTTTGTGTGTGTTAATGTGTGTTTTATTACATCTAATTTAAAGAATTACAGTCACTATAACTATACATTTTGCGTTTACAATTGCAGTCACTATAACTATACATTTTGCGTTTACAATTACAGTCACTATAACTATACATTTTGCGTTTACAATTACAGTCACTATAACTATTATATATATTTATATTATGCTATACTATTTTTGACATGCTGTTACCTTATTTCTATTTTTTTTTTTTTTTTTTTTTTTTTTTTTTTTTTTTATTTGATTGTGGTCACTACAACTATTTTATACATATACTTTTTCTTATGCTACACTACTACTAATTAGGCTTAAGTGTCGCTTTGGCGCTTTGGTGTAGGAGTGAGAGCACAGCCTCAGCGACGATGTTGTCTCGCTTGTGAATAGCCATTTTCAGGCTGTGCTCTAGGATGGACTTTGGGGAGACCCCCACCGTTCGGCTGATGAGGTTGCCGATTGCGTCGTCACAGTCATCCGTGTAGTAGACACAGGATTTTGTGTGTCTTGTGATGGCCACCACTGCGTGGGGTACGCTCCGATGGATCGTGAGCCCCGCGCGTCTGGTTTGGACGATGATGACTTCGCCGTATGTCTGTCCCTGCGACTCGTGGATCGTCATGACGCGTGACCCTGCGCCTTTGCCATATCCCTGGTCCATCAGGAGTTTCTTTTCTTCCTGCGTATGGACCAGGTATAGGGTTTCAGCTTGGTCGGCTGGTATTTTCGCGCCAGTGAATCTATCCATTTTTAGGGAGTGGACGATGGGGTTTGCTGAGTAAATGACTCTGTATACGTCGCTGATGGCATATGCGACGTCCATGGGGCACCTGTACGTGCATGACAACTCACTCGAGATGTAGGTTGTGAGGTTTGGCCTGCAGTACCTCAGTTCGAACAGATTTTCTCTGTCGATGTAAGGCAGCTGGTTTATGTCTCCGACGAGGACGACTTCTTTTGCGCCCGACAGCCTCGCCGCCATCACTATGGCTCCGAAATGGTTCATGAGGGCTTCGTCGATCGTGAGACGATCACATTTTATGTCCTCATGAAAACCATTAACTAGGATGGAGGCCATAGTTCGTACCCTTGATCTGGCCTTTTCTCCAAATCGGTGTGTCAGGTGTTCTTTTAGGTCTTTGGCGGCTTCCAATGTGGTGGTGGCGACAATTTCGTTGTCCTCGTTGAAGTTCCTCACTATGTGAGTCGTCTTTCCGCACCCCGGTACTCCATTGATCCAAGATAATCTCGGTAGTTCCCAGCCGTCGAGAGGTGCGTCGACCCCGGGACCTTCTGAAATGGATTTTGCCATCTCCAGTATCCGGTCGTCTAGCATTATTCTCGTACATCTGGAAACTACCAAGACTGGGTCTCCTCTGGGGGCAAGGAATTTGGGAGGTGTGTCTCCACGCCGTTCCGCATCAACCAGGCCCACGAAACCTCCCGCAGCACTGTATGCAGCCATGTACCACCCCGACATGTTCCCTTTGATGACATGGGAAGTGTCGTTGTCATATATGGCCGCCTCGGCTTCTTTGAGCTCCACCTCCAGCAACTTTTCGTTGCCTCGCTGGTAGGTCTGCATGATCTTTTTGCAAGTGGCTAAGTGAACCTCACGGGTTGCCGTTACTATAGCCTGGAACTCTAAGAATGCATTTACTGCGTGGTCTCTCGGGTTTGACGCTGGTCTCAGCTTTGGTGGTGATATCTGTCCCCAGTCGGCTCTTGTCGAGCCAGTGCGTGACGTTTTGGGAATCCTCGGGTTTTCTGCCCTGAGAAATTCCCTCATCGCCGTCGCTTGTCGGTCCACTGATGTCGACGGCCCTGGGACTGGTTTGGGTTGTTTGGGGGAGACCAGATCTTGGATTGTCTTGAACAGAGCCATTTGTGGCTTTTGGGGGCTTGGCTCCTTGTTGGGCTTCACGGCTTGGGCAGGTTTCTTCGCCGCCATCCTCTTTTGCAGGCGCTCGGATCCACTTAGCGGGCTTTCCATGGCGGTCGGCACTCCGGGGGGGAAAGGTGTTTTGACCTCTGGTTTAAGAAAACCTAGGTCTTCCCCCCTGTCCTCGTATGCTATAACCTCGTGTGTTTTCGAGGCCATCAGGCAGCCGTAGCGAGCTGCTACGTCGCCTTTTTCGATGCCGACCTTCATGGCATCCACGCTTATCCGACGTGGTGTGCCATCCCGGACTCCCTCACCGAGTTTCAGGAGCTGTGAGCATGCTTGTGCAAATGGGGTATCTCCTCCCCACTCGAAGAGGGCGACCACTTTGTTTTGTGGCCGCACTAGTCGACAGGTCAGATCTCCCGGCATCTGCACGGTGAGCGCTTCGATGGTGGCGCGCTTAATGCTCACTTTCGATGTGCTTCCTTTGATCAGCAAAGCTAGTCCGGGTGACACCGTCACGTGGTCCGAACCCTCTAGGCGGCAGAAGCTGATGCCCAGCTTTTCCGTTTTGTCGCTCATGAAGAGGGCCACGCCTTTTACTGCGATACCCGGGGCGCCGCGTTCTCCTACCTCTTGTATAAGTTCTGCGAACGCGGCGTAGTGAGTGGGTTGCAGCAGCCTGGTGGGTTGGTTTCTCCTCATGAGCAGTCCCCGCATGATGCTTGAGAGAGCCTGTAGCCCCCGTCTCCGAGTTGGCTGGTCCGCTCTTTGCCTGGATGGTGTTGGTGGTGCTGTTTGTGTAGCAGTGTGAGCAGTTTGTGTGGTGGTCGGTTGCTGTGTGGGGTCGTGTTGTGTTGGTGGGACTGTGTCTGTAACAGATGGTAGAGCTGTTGAGCTGTTCCTTTTTGCAGCCAGTCTTACGGCTTTTCTCGCGAATGCAAGGAAAGGTGTTCTGAGATCCTCCCTCTCCATGATGGTGTGGAGAGTAGACTGTTCTAGGTTATGATGCGTTTGGATTTCCAACGCCAGTCTGTCTCGGCCAAATCTAGGACATTCCAAGATTAGGTGGAGGATTGTTTCCTCGCATTCGGGATCGCAGATACAGGATGGGCTGTCTTTCAGCTTAAAGCGGTGGAGGTACGCCGCGAAACCCCCGTGTCCGGTCAGTATTTGGGTGTCGGTGGGTGTTAATGCCACCGTTCTCACCACTTTCTTTGCGACTTTAACGTCTGGTAAGAATACCCTTGTCACTGATCCGGTTTCCGAGGAGTCGTAGCGCGCCTGCCACTTTTCGACAGTCGCTTCTCGTATCCGCCTTCTGACGTACGATATTGGGACTTTGTCGTAGTCAGGTGCCGTTTTTTTGGTTAAGGCCGCTTTCTTTGCCAGTTCGTCAGCTCGTTCATTGCCCGGTGTACCTACGTGGGCCCTGAGCCAAAAGAGCCGCACAATTCTGCCTTCTTCTCCTATTTGCCGTAAGTGCTCCTTCATTTCGAGGGCCATCGGGTGAGAGACCGATGGGCACCTGAGCAGGTCAAGCGAGGATCTCGAGTCGCTCAAGATGTTTGCAGAGCGATGTTTCGAGTTCCTCACCATTTTGATTGCTCTGAGGAGCGCGTACATCTCGGACTGGAAGACGGTGTTATGCGGCTCTAGTCGGAACGTGGAGTATCTGGTTTCTCTTCCTTGATCCCACCATGTTAGGGCAGCTCCGACTTTCCCCTCAATCTTGCTGCCGTCGGTGAATATCAGGGGGCCGACTATATGGTGTTCCTCAAGGGTTTGCGTATCCAGATTCTCTAAGCGCGCATACTCGGTTGTTATGAGTTGCGATGGATGTGGGTTTTGTAGAGGTCCCACTCTGCGCTCGATTTCTCGTCCCGGCGGTATAAGGTCCACGCAGTAGCCTTTTTTGATCTTAAATAGGGTGGCTGCCTCTTTGACGCGGAGGTCGAGGGGGAGTTGGCCGGATAGGATGAGTGCCGATGTTAGAGACACCGTTCTGTACGCCTTGCAGATTTTTTGGGCGAAGCCTCTTTGCAGCGAGTCTAGCTTATTTTTTATCATTAGCTTCTCAGCTGCAGGAGACCATGCGCTCGCTGCGTACAGGACGATGGGCTCTATCACCGCCACATAGATGGTCCTGATTATTTCTCCGTTTAGACCCCAGGTCACCTTCGCCGCACATGCGAGCTGTTTGTATATGTCTGCCACTTTCTTACAGGTGGCAGAGACATGCGCGTTAAAGGTGAGCTTGGAGTCTATTATAAGACCCAGCAGTTTGACCTCGGTCACTAGACTCAGCGGAGTGCCGGACATGTGAATCACGGGGGCATCGTATTTGAGCTTCTTTGTGATGACCATCGCGTTTGTTTTGTGCGCTGCGAAGCTCAATTTGTTTTCGACGCCCCATTCTTGTACAGCCGCTAAGGTGGATTCCGCTGTGGTCTGTAACCCGCTGGTTTGGTGGTCGGAGAAGACCAGGACCACGTCATCCGCGAAGGCCTGACAGTAGACCCCCATTGTCGCCATTTTTTGTAATAGCGAGTCCAGGATGAGGTTCCAGAAGGTCGGTCCACCGATGGAGCCTTGGACACAGCCCTTCGTAGTACCCTTCTCACTGGTCGCTCTAGCGTAGTTTACTACGATCCTCCGGTCTTGTAGGTACGAGGAAACCATGGCATACAAGTTTCTCGGGCAGTTTTTCTCTATCATCTGTTTCTTGAGGGCTGGCCACCATGCATTGTCGAAAGCGCCCTCTATATCTAGCGATACCAGAAGTACTATTTTTTTCGCTTTTACTTCCTCCTGGATATGCCCGATCAGGTCGTAGAGGGCGTCTTCCGTTCCACGCTGTGGCATGAATCCATACTGGCTTGGGTGTAGTGAGGGGAGCAGGCGCCATTGGATCCTACCCACCATCATCTTCTCTACAATTTTGCCGAGAATTGACAGAAGTCCAATCGGCCTGTAGGATTTTGGATGGGTGTAGTCCTCTTTGCCAGGTTTGCGGAGGATGCACACGTGGGCGACCTTCCACTGCTTGGGGAAGTATGACAGCGCAAAGCACTTATTTGCTAACGCCAAGAATACCTCCCTGTCACAGTTTATGGCCGCAGTGCATATGTCGGACGTCAATCCATCCGGGCCTGGAGCTTTCTTCGGATTGAGGCTCGAAAGAACCATTTCCAGCTCCGCGGTAGTAAATGGTGGATCATCGGCCGACAGGTCTTGAATCTCCGCTGGAGTTTTGTTCTCAGTGATCGATCTTATGGATCGCTGTTGTTCATTTTCGGTTTCTACAGAGTCATCTGGGTAGAATGTCCTCGCTAGTAGTTCGGCTGACTGGTTTGGTGACAAAGTTTCGCCAGCCGTGTCCCTCAATAGCAGGTCGTCCCGCCTTTTTGATGTTTTTCTTATGACTCTGTATACGCCGTCCCAGACACTTTCGCGGTCCTGGGTCGAACAAAACTCCTTCCAGCTTTTCGTGGCTGCTTCCATCGCTTTTTCCTGGTAGTTATCCCTTGCCAGTATGTACTCTCGGATCGTGAGTTGTTTCCGACTGGGTGCAGCATTTCGGATACGGCGTTTTTTCCTTAGCACGTCCGTTTTAAGGTCTTCAAGGACGGCAGACCACCAGGGTGGTCTTGGATCGCCTTTCCACGCCTTCGCTTTCGGGATCGTGCCTTCGCACGACCCGTGGATGATTGATGTGTAGGTGGTATACATCTCTTCAAGGTCCTCTGTACTTGTGATCCTCGAGACGCGTTCCAGAGTAATTCCGCTTTCGGCAAGTTTGGTTCTGAATTTCGTGGAGAAGTCTGACCATTTTGCCTTCTTGGTGTTATATATGCGCGTAGAGCTGGTCCGCAGGGGTTCCAGGGTTTTCTCTAGACGCATGGCGAAGGTAATAGCGTTGTGGTCTGATGTTATAAGACTTCTATCCACTCTCCAGTCTTCCATTCTGCCTATCAGGGATTGGCTCGTCAGCGTCACGTCCACACAGCTAGTATACGACCTGTCCCCTCTGTAGGTTTCAAAGGTCGGTACGTTGCCGGTGTTGAGGATGTGGAGGTCCATTTCGGTAGTGAAGGCGTGGTATTCCGCTCCGCGATGGTCTTCGGAGTTGCTGCCCCACCAGTGGCTCCAAGCGTTCACGTCCCCTGCCACTAGCAGGTTCTTGGTAGGAACTTTGTTTGTGGCCGCCCTTATGTGTTCCAAGTATGGGTGTATGTCTTGGTCCCCTTCGAAGTAAACGGACAGAATTCCTAGCCTCAGCTGTCCCGCCTTCACAAAGACTGCCGCAACGTTTTCGGTGACAATTTGGGGGTCGTGGATGACCTCCAGCCTGTCACCGAAAACCAGTATGGCTGCCTTTACGGGTTTTTGACGGTTCAGGGTGCACTGGATGACTTGCGTGCCGGGGTATTGCTTCATCACGCCTGTCCTTCCTACGTAGGGTTCTTGGACAAGCGCGATGGTTATGCCTTTATCCTGTGCCGTCTGGAGCAGTTCAGCCGTGGCCAGTTTTGAGCGCTGCAGGTTTGCTTGTATAAACAAGAGCCTGCCCGCCCCTCCGTCCATTCCTCTGGATGGGACCGATGTGTCAGGTGTGTCTGGGGAGCCTTTAGCAATACTGAACCCTTGATCTTGCTATAAAGTCCCATTTTTGGCGCTCTTGGCATTCGGGACTGTATGCTGTGTGTGCCAGGTCGGAATTGTCTCTTTTTGCACGGGTACAGTTCGCACAACGCGGGGCCTCAGTCTTCGCCCTAGCGGGACAGTCTCTCCCTATGTGGTCGCCACTGCAGTAGCTACATGTGTCTTTTGTAGCCCTGCACAGTTGTTTTGTGTGCCCGTAGCTTAGGCACTTGGCGCATTGGATGAGGGGGGACTGGTCCTCCACCGAGCATCTACCGAAGCCCACGTAGATTTTCCCTGCTTGTGTGAATCTTTTCCATATTTCTGGGGACAACTCCAGGACTGGGTGACACTCGTGCGGGTTCCGGGCTCGCTTCCTATATCGAACCCTCATCTTTAGGTCTGCTTCACCAACGTCGCGCAGGATAGATTTGTTTTGCGCTTTGGTGTACTCAATGATCTCTTCATTAGTGAAGCAGGCCAGTACTCCCCGCACGCAGACCAGAGGGTTTTGGTTTGCGGGCTCCCTGATGTTAAGGTCTTTGTTAGCTTGGACCCGACTCTTTACTATATTCATGTCGTCTTTAGAGGCGCATCGTAGGACCACCTTTTGATCCCGAGCCTTTCGGACCCTGTCTACCCTCGCCCCAGTGGTTTTTAAATCCAGGGCGGCCCTGATCTTACCAATGACTTGGTCACTGGTCTCACCAGGGTCTTTTGATGAGACGATCAGGGTGTGGTTTGGTCGCTGGGGGGGTTTCGGCTTTGCAGCTGCTTGGGCGAAGGTTAAGGGGCCCACGGCTTGCTTTTCTCCGCTGCTCAGCTTTTTTACCCCCTGCTGGATGCTGTCAAGGGTCTCCTTTACCTCCTTAACCGCTAATTCAGTTTCCAAGGACGGTCGGGGGGGTGAAGTGGCCTTGGGCTTGGCGTTCCTAAGAGCGCGCACGTCTGACGACATTATGTCTAGTTTTTCTGACATGAGTTGTATTTTTGGAGTCGGGTCGTTAGTGTTGCTGTCATGTGTGGTCTTTTGTATTATGGCTGTGATTTTTTTTAATTCTTCTATGTTTGCCTCCATCTGGCCTAGCGTCTCCCTGAGGGTTGTGTCTATCGCAGGCGGGGTTTGGGGGGCAGTGGGCGGAGGGGTCTTTGGTAGGTCTGCGACAATCGTAGCGGCCTTGTCTACGTCTTGCCGCAGAGCATCCAACTGGTTGCCTAGGCTGCCCATTTGCTTCTGCAGCCCTATCAAACCAGCTTCCACCTTGTCCCACCTCGTGCCTTCTTTTCCTGTGTCGATGGTCGTGGGGGTTTGGGCCTTGAGTCTGTCCTCCAAACCCGCCTGCGCCTCCCGGATCTCCTGGATGGCTCTGAAGGGTTCCATAGTCTGGTTAGGTTAGGTTAGGTTAGGTTAGGTTAGGTTAGGTTAGGTTAGGTTAGGTTAGGTTAGGTTAGGTTAGGTTAGGTTAGGTTAGGTTTTTTTTTTTTTTTTTTTTTTTAATGACACTCCACGATTGTAGAGTGCCGGCCGCTTTCTCCCCCGACATGGTGGTCGGGGCCCTTTTTTGCTCTCAGCTATCTTTTCATTTCAATTGTCTCCTCTTTTTTTTTTTTTTTTTTTTTTTTTTTTTTTTTTTTTTTTTTTTTTTTTTTTTTTTTTTTTTTTTTTTTTTTTTTTTTTTTTCTTCTAGGTCTTGTTCCGTTCATTCGATAGCTTCGTCACGTAGCTGCAAAATTCTAAAAATTTGTCCCTGATGTCCTCGTTCTCCATTATTTTTTGGATGTCGCTTCGTGTTATAGTGTGGTCCATTCTAGCTTCTGTGTCAAAGCGTGCCATGAGGTGCCTGGGGCATTCCATTATTAAATGTAATACGGTTTCTTCAGTTACGTCATCACACGGGCAGGCTGGACTCTCTTTGCATTTGAATCGGTGTAAATAGTATGCAAATCCCCCGTGTCCCGTCATGACTTGAGTTAATGTTGGTGTCATCTTTGTTTTCTTTATGATCTTATATGCTATTTCTGTATTAGGGAAGAAGACCTTCGTTACTTCTCCGGTTGTTTCCTTTTCGTACCTTTGTTGCCATTCTAGTTTCGTCTTTTCCCTTATCATTCTTCTTATATAGGACACGGGGCACTTGTCATACTTCGGTGCTGTTTTCGATTTTAGTGCAGCCTCCTTTGCTAGCTGGTCCGCTCTCTCATTTCCCCAGACTCCCACATGTGCTTTGACCCAGTGTAAATTTATTTCTTGTCCCGTTTGTCTCTGTTTGCTTAATGTTCTTCTTATTTCTACCGCTGTTTTATTTACTGTGTCCGGGTCCACCAATGTCTGCAAGGCTGATTCCGAGTCACTGATGATCCTCACTCGACGGTTGGCGTGCTTTTCAGCAATTTTCGTCGCTTCATTGAGGGCAAGCATTTCCGCCTGGTACACGGAGCAGTAGGGGGCCAAGCTGTATTTCTTTATGGCGACCTCCCTACCTCCCCGCCAGCACGTTAATGCCGCCCCCACGAGTCCCTCGATCTTGCTTCCGTCGGTGAAGATCATCAGTTCCTCGCTGTCCATGTCCTCTGGTCTTTGATTTCCGCTTATGTAGGTTGTATAGTTAATAGTTCTTTCTTTTGCCGGATGTTCTCGTTTAAGTGCCTTGCATTTCCTCTCTACTTTCCTCCCCTTCAATTGTGCTTGTGGTTTCCCCCTCTTCGCCTCATATACGGCGGCTCCTTCCTTTATACGCAGGTCCAAGGGGAGAAGGCCTGTCAGGATAAGGGCCGCGTTCAGCGATACCGTGCGGTACGTCTTGCCTATCTTCTGTGCGAAGCCTCTTTGCACGCTGTCCAACTGTTTCCGTGCCGATATTTTCTCCGCTGCTGGTGCCCACACACTGGCCGCGTACATGATAATCGGTTCTATGACCGCTGAGTATATCGTCCTTATGATCTCGGGGTTCAGTCCCCAACTTATTTTGGCCGTTCTTGCCAGTGCCTTGTATATCGCTATTGCCTTTTTACAGATGTATTTAATATGTTTATTAAAATTTAATTTATGGTCTAAAATCACTCCCAGTATTTTAATTTCTTCGACTATTTTTATTGCGGTTCCCCCCATCTGTATGCGTGGGGTATCGTATTTTAATTTCCTCGTCAAAATCATTGCCAGAGTTTTTTGTGGCGCAAACTTAAGCTTATTTTCGATACCCCATGCATACACATGGTCTAGTACCGCTGCCGCCTTCATTTCCAGCTCCTGGCCTGTTTCCCCCGAAAACACAAGGACGATATCATCCGCGAACGCCTGTATGTGTGCATCTTTTCCATCCAATTCTTCCAGCAGCGGGTTCAGAAGCAGATTCCATAGAGTTGGTCCACTGATAGACCCCTGTATGCAGCCTTTCGTTGTAGGGATCTGGGCCTCTTCTCCGGCGTATCTCACCTTTACCGTCCTGTCCTCCAGGTAACTCTTGATTACACCGCGGAGATTCCCCGGGCAACCGTATTCGGACAGTCTACACAGTATGGCCGGCCACCATGCGCTGTCGAAGGCGCCCTCTATATCCAGTGACACCATTAGACAGATCTTCTTTTGTTGTATGGTGTCTCTGGTATGCTGCACAAGGTCGTAGAGGGCGTCCTCCGTACTTCGCTGCGGCACGAAACCATACTGCCTAGGGCTACATTTGGGCAACAGATGCCATCTTATTCTCCGGACTATCATCTTCTCCAGTATCTTGCCCATCACTGGTAGTAGTCCAATAGGTCTGTACGATTTAGGTGTTGTGTAATCTTCTTTTGCTGGTTTCCTTAGGACTACTACCGTGGCCTGCTTCCATGATACTGGGAAGTATGATAGGGTGAGGCATCTGTTGAACAGCTCCAGGAAGAGTTCTTTCCTCGTTTCTATTGCCTCCATACAGATGTCCGCGGTGAATCCGTCGTCGCCTGGGGCTTTTTTGGGGTTGAAAGACTTCGCCGCATATCGAAGCTCCTCTTCTGTAAACAGTGGATCCATCTCTTCTCCCATACTTTGCACAATTGCCGCTTGTTTTCTTACCCTCTTATGGTGTTCATTATCCTTCTTGCTGTCGTCCTCAGGGAAGAAAGTTCTTGCTATGAACTCGACGGAGTCCTTAGGGCTTAATACGGAGCCGTTTCTCATCATAAGTTGGTCGTCTCTCCTCCTTTCGGATTTACGTATCACCCTGTAGACCCCGTCCCAGAAGCTCTCTCTCTCTTGTCGGCTGCAGTAGTGTTTCCAACTGTCACTCTGTGCTGTTTCCACCTCTTGCTCGTACTTTCTTTTGGCTTGCACGTAGTTTTCGACGACGTGGGGTCTACGACTTTGCGCAGCACTGGGGATTCTCCTCTTCCTTGTCACCATTTCTCGCTTTAGGGTCTCCAGCTCATTTGACCACCACGCAATTTTTGGTTTTTTGTATTTCTTTACTTTTTTAATTATTTTCTGACACGTTGCTTCTATTATTTTTCTAATTTGTTCTATTATGTTATCTATTTCCAATTTAGTTGTAATGTTTTTAATTTTTTCTTCATTTAAGTTTTCTTCTAATATTTCTCTATTTAATTCTTCTCTAAATTTTTCCCAATCTGTATTTTTCGTATTATATTTTCGTGTTGTGCTATTTTTTATATTTCTTTTATTGGTTTCTAGTTTTATTTCAAAGGTTATCGCGTTGTGGTCAGAGCTGGTGATGCCACAGTCCACTTTCCAGTTCGTTACATGTTGCATAATGTTCTGACTGCAAGCGGTTATGTCAACGTGGCTTTGGAAAATGGTGCCGTTCCGGATCGTGAAGAACGTGGGGACAGCTCCATCGTTTAAAATGTGTAGTCCCATCTCCTCCATCGTTCCTGCCAGTGCTTCGCCTCTATGGTCCTCCCTGTCGCTCCCCCACCACGTACTCCAGGCGTTACTATCCCCCCCCAAGATCACAGCATTGACCCCAGCTTTTTCCACTGCTTCCCTGAGCTGCTGAAGGTAGGGATCAATTGGGCTCGTGTCCTCAAAATAGATCGAAACCACCCCTATCCTCCACTTCCTCGTACTGAGAACTGCGACTGCTATGTTCTCAGTGGTCGATCCCGGGTGGCTGATAATATCAATATCTTCGTCCAGGATCAGGATTGCTGATTTGACTGGTTTCGATCTATTCTGCGTACATTGGATGACTCGATAGCCTGGGTTGGGAGCTACTTCTCCCGTCGAACCCACGTACGGCTCCTGCACGAGGGCAACTGCCAGCTTCCTCTTTTCCGCCTCCATGATTAATTCATGCTGTGCCAATCTCTTCCTTTGCAGGTTCGCCTGTACAAATTTCATTCCTCCTGGAGTGCCCTCCTCGTCTTAACAGTAGGCCACGCTCGACCTTGCCAGCCTATCCCACTTCTGTCGTATTGGGCAAACTTCGCTGAAACTGTCATGATCTGTTTTGCCCAATTTCGCTCGCTGGCAGTTTACGCAGGTCGGCGGGCCCCCCGCCAGACGATTTGGGCAGTCTTTTCTGAGATGCGGCCCTGCGCAGTGGCTGCACAGGTCCACCTCCATTTTGCAGTGTCGTCTCCCATGTCCGAATTCAAGGCACTTTGAGCACTGAATAAGTGGTGACCGGTCCTCCACCGGTACCCTCTGGAGGTCGATATGTATTTTTCCCGCATCAATAAGTGCTCTCCAGAGGGCCGGTGACACCTGCATCACCACGTGGCTCTCCATCTGGTTCCTTGCCCTCATTCTATAACGGACTGCCGCTCTGTATTCTGCCTCTGGAATGTGCTGTACGATTTTACTGTTCTGGGTCTTTAAGGCCCCCAATATGTCGTCATCCGTGTTATATGAAAGCAGGTTCCTCAATCTCACCAGAGGATCCCTGTTCCGTCGCTCTTCGTATTTCAATTGGGAACCCGCTAACATCTCCGACACTCTATCCAGCTCCCGTTTGTCTCGGCAGCCCAGCACTACTTTCTGTTCGCGCACCTTCCGCAGTCTGTCCACTCTGATGCCCGATGTTTTGGCATCAACCGCCCTTTTTATTTTTTCGACCACGTCGTCGGACGTATCTGTCGCGTCCTCCGATGATATGACTATTGAGTGGACAGACTGGGTACGGTTCGCCACAGAGGGAGTCGCGGCCTTCGACGCATATGTGGCACTTACTTTATTTTCCTGCTTATTTTCACTGATTGCCTGGACCTGTTTTCTTATTTCCTCCAATTCCCTTTTTGTCTCCTCTGCTATACGCGTTTGGTTTCCGATCTGTGTTAATATTTCTATGTGTTTTCCTTCTTCTTCTTCCCTTTTGTTTTCTTTCTCGGCACAGTATTCCGAATTTTGTTCCTTTACTTCTTTTAGTCTTAGAACTATCTCATATAGCTTGGTTAAATTTGCTACTACCGTTTCTTTAATTTGCGTTTTAATATTGCCTGATTGTTCTAACTGTGACTTCGCTTCCTGGAAGAGCTCATTTGCCCTTGCCGGTAGCCTGGAGACCTCTATTTTGGAGATTTCTTCAGCTTGGTTTCCGGACAAGGGCTTCCTGGCTCTTTTCACGATCGGTAGGGCATCACTTGTGGAGACCATCTTTATTTCAGCAACATTTTTGCTTTGGGACACCCTTGTATTTTTAGGGGACATCTTAGCGGCCTTGTGGTAAGTTTGTTTACTCTTGTTAGTTAGGAACTGTATAGAGGTTCCTAACAGTCGTTTCTTAATATATTAATAAATAAATAATTTATATTCTAGTTAAAATTTGAAGTTACTGAGTAAAAATTTTTAATTAAATAATTTAAAAGTTTAAAAGATATTTTCCAATAATAATAACTAATTATTTAAAATCAAATTATTTAAAATTTTTGAATTAATAATTGTCAATAGATTTAAGTTAAGTTAAAATTAAATAAAATAATTGTATAATAATTGTATCTATTTCAAGTTAAAATTTTAAAATATTATGCCTATTTTCTTGGTACTGTATAGCGGTACCAAGATGTCGTATTAGTCAGATTTTAAAATATAAAGTAATTTGATAAAAAGTTATATAAAACCCTTATATAAAGAGCATGCCAAGATTTTTAGGCAAAAATCTTTTCCTGCTCTCAGTCTGTATAATTTAAAACAATAATATTAGGAGTGTATATTGCTCCTTTGTTAAATTAGGTCAAATTATTATTACAATTAGGGCATGTATAGGTGCCCAAGTCTATATTAAAATTGTTAAAAAGTTTCCCCTCGTCCGAAGCTTACCAAAATATAAAATATAAAGTATAAAGTACGACGAAGTCAAAGACACAACAAAGAACACAACAACGGACACACTGTCCGATCAACAAACGACGCCGCTCACTCAAATTGGGCTGCTTTCAATATTTTTATTATAAATTATTACAAAATAATTATAGTTATAATTGTAATTTTAAAAAGCAGCCCATATATTTTTATGGTTAGGTTAGGTTAGGTTAGGTTAGGTTAGGTTAGGTTAGGTTAGGTTAGGTTAGGTTAGGTTAGGTTAGGTTGGGGTGCATGTCGGTCACCTCCTCGTGGTGCATCCTGGGCAACGGGTCGACACGCTTTCCGATGTTTTTTCCGGAAATGCCTCTATCGACACGGCTAACGACTGACGCGGCGGTTATCTCGTGGTCTGGGTTTTGGCCACGAGAGCGCCCACTTCTTTACAAGTGGGCGCAGCGAGGGGGGGGGGAATATATATATATACTTTATTTATATTCTTTACTATACGGAGGGACTCATTGTCGGTTTTTAGAGTCGAGTAGGCGGAGAGGCGGGTTTACTCATTCTCGGTATCGAGTCTGAGTAAACAAGACTATTGTCACCACCTCTCGAACTCGTTTCCCCATTCTGGGTGTTGTGGATCATGTCTCGCAGCCTGGAGTGGGACCGAGGGCCTTGCCTTAGTCGGCCGGGTCGAGAGGAGCCAACCTCAATAAAAAACAATAGCATAGAGATCCCGTGATACCGCCCGACCTCACGGTGTAATAGGGTTACCAAGGTACAGGGGGCACTGCCTTGGTGGACGATTTATTTCCGCCATACTCGTGGGACTAATATGGAAAGTTCTAAAATTAAAACCACACACGGACAAACCGATACAGCCTTACGATTGGACAATGACGATATGGTGGTGGAGGCGGGCGCCCCGATGGCGCACGCTGAAACCAAAGACCTTGGCGTAACAAAGGAACTGGTTGTTCGATTGGAACGGCTCTCTGAGTCGGACTCGTCAAACGCCAGTTATGTTAGCATGACGGATAGGAATAGACGAAAGGCGGAGAAGCGGTCCCATCCCAGGGACAACTTCTCCGGAACTGAGAGTGATGCGAGCGCGCAGCAAAGTGACTGCGGCTCAGATGCATCAATCGGTCGGTGGCTGAAGCCTTCGTCCAAAAGGGGGCGGGGCCGACCGTCCTCGACCGGACAATATGTGGGCTTCGGCAAGCACCGAGCCGAGCTCCAAGCGGAGAAGGCGAAGGAGCAGCGCTTCCAGACAGAGGATGCGCTGGTCCTTTACAACGCCAAGGCCAAGGTGGCCATTGAGGAAAGGGCGGCACGCCTGAGAAACCGTGTGGTTGTCGAGGACGTGCCGCGGACCTCCGCTGCTCTGGAGGCAGAAATTAAGGAGGCAGCGAATGTCGTAGCGCAGGTGGCCGACAAGTCGAGCAACCTCAAGGGCACATACGTTCGGGCCCTCAGGTCGGCCGTTGACACCATCAAAGGTGCGTCGTCCGAGTTGAGGACGATCAAGAAGTGTGATGATGTTGCCCGCTTGGAGGCACTCAACGCGCAGATGGCGGGCCAATTGGCCGAGCTGCGCCGAGAGGTCGCCCAGATACGGCAACAGCCCGCTGCGAGTAGCACGGCTGAATTCAAGAAGGCGATGGAAGAGGTAATCCGAGCGAACCAGGAGCAGTTCAGAATGCTGAACGCACGCTTCGAGGGGATCGAGGACCGCCTCCTTCCGGAGCCTCGGCTGCGGCCTCCGCTCGCCGCCGACCGGAAAGCAGCTCAGGCTGCAAAAACGAAGGCACCTGAGAAGGTGTCCTCGGTAGAGGTGGCCAAGCCGAAGCGTTCACGACGCTCGAACTTGGCTGCAAAAGAAGCGGCGGCCAAAAGGACCGCTCCTTCCACGTCCGCGGAACCCGCGGTGCCAGAGGCCGCGGCTGTTCCGTGGAGCGCTGTCGTCGGACGAAAGTCCAAGAAGGCGACAAGCAAACCGGCGGCGGCGACGACGACGAGGCAGGCTCCTGCGAAGGAGTCTAAAAAAGCCAAGAAGGCGAAAAAGACTCCTACAAAGGAGTCAAAAAAGGGCTCGCGTAAAGTGAAGCTCCGCCCTCCTCGCACCGAGGTAATAACTCTGACGTTAAAACCCGGTGCTGGGGAGAAAGGCGTAACATACGAGCAGGTCTTGGCTCAAGCCAAGAGCCAAATAAGCCTGCGGGAGGTCGGCCTGACGACGGTGCGATTCCGTACGTCAGCCACGGGTGCCCGGATGTTGGAGATACCTCCGGGCACAAACGAAGCGGAGAAGGCGGCAGATGCCCTAGCGGGCAAGCTCCGCGAAGTTCTCAGCCCGGACGTGGTCCAGGTGCATCGACCCACTAAGTGCGTAGAGCTTAGGGTCATGGACCTGGACGACTCGGTCACGGCTGAGGAGGTCGTGGCAGCGGTCGCTGCAGATGGGGGTTGCTCTTCAGGAGCGATCAGACCCGGGGTCATCGTTCGGGGACCGAGGGGCTCCGGCTCGCTGTGGTTGAGCTGCCCAGTAGGGGCGGCAAAACCCATAGTCGAGGCCGGCCGGGTTAGAGTCGGGTGGGTTTCGGCTCGGGTGGTACTGCTCGAGCCCAGGCCACTGCGCTGTTTCCGGTGTCTCGAGGGGGGACATATGGGGGCCAGGTGCGACAGGGGTGTCGACCGTAGCCTGTTGTGCTTCCGGTGTGGTCAGCCTGGCCACAAGTACCGGGAGTGCACCGCCGCTGACGCAAACTGCGTCGTCTGCGTAGCGGCAGGTAAGCCAGCGGCTCATGCCGTTGGCAGCAAAGAGTGCCAGGGCGGTAAGGCCCGAACGGCACTCTTAAACAAGAAGGCCAAGACGGTGACGAAAGGCCCAGTAGCCTCGTCGTCACGGCCGCCGGTGGAGACAATGGAGACCTCGTAATAACGATGGCCTTACACTGTCTCCAGGCCAATGTCAACCACTCTGCAAGAGCTCAGGACCTCCTGGTCCAAAGCATAGCAGAGTGGCGAATCAACCTGGCGGTGGTGTCGGAGCCCTATTTCGTTCCCTCGCGGGACGACTGGGTCTCCGATCACGATAGGGTGGTGGCTATTGTCGCCCCCGCCGTGGCTGGCTCCCCGGCCATCGAGGGTGTCGCAAAGGGTAGGGGGTTCGTGCTGGCCGTCGTCGGTGGTGTGGCAGTCGTCGGCGTCTACGCGTCGCCCAATCGGAGTCTCGCCGAGTTCGAGCGTATGCTGATCGAGGTCGGGGCTCTGGTCGGGCAGATATCGCCCACCCCTGTGCTGGTCGCGGGGGACTTCAACGCCAAATCAACGGCTTGGGGCTCCCCGAGGACGGATTCACGAGGTGAGGCTTTGGTCGAGTGGGCCGCGTCGCTGGGGCTCGTAGTCCTCAACGATGGGTCGGAGAGCACGTGCGTGCGGCAGCAGGGCGAATCGATCGTGGACATCACGTTCGCGTCCAACGCCCTCGCCCGTCGTGCTCGGGATTGGAGAGTGGTGACGAACGTGGAGACGCTGTCCGACCACCGGTATATCCGGTTCGGTTTCGGTTCTGCGTCTTCCGTCTCTCCCACAGGAAACGACGCTCTGCCCACCGCCCGACGTACGGATGGGCCACGCTGGTGTCTGAGCCGGCTCGACAGCCAGCTGGCAAAAGAGGCGGCCATCGTCGAAGCCTGGGGGGCAGGTTCCGACATGGCGGTAGTCCGAGAGGTCGACCGAAAGGCTGACCGAATCGGTGCCGCTCTGTCTCGCATTTGCGATGCGGCGATGCCGAGGGCGAAACCGTACAAGCCGCTCCGTCGGCTGTACTGGTGGCGTCCAGAGCTCCGCCAATTGCGCAAAGCGTGCGTGGCAGCACGCCGACGCTACAGTCGGTGTAGGAGGAGAAGGGTCCGTGACCTCGACTCCGAAGGCGTCTTATACGCCGCCTACAGGGCCGCCTGTCAAACGCTGCAAACGGCCATCGCGCAGGCCAAAGAAGCGGCGTGGGGGGAATGGCTTGCGACACTCGATAGGGACCCTTGGGGGAGACCATATCGTGTCGTGCGGCAAAAGCTCCGACCGTATGCTCCCCCGCTAACCAGCAGTCTCCAGCCGTCACTCCTGGAGAGTGTAGTGGGTGCACTTTTTCCCGAAAGGGAAGAATTCGTGCCTCCGACGATGGCGCCCATCATCGGACCTCGCGAGATCGAGGATCCGGTGATTCCGGCGGTCACGGAGACGGAGTTACAGGAGGCCGCCCTGAAACTCCGGTCGAAAAAGACGGCACCGGGGCCCGACGGTATCCCGGGGCGCGCCTTGGCGATCGCGTTGGATGAGATGGGGATCAGTATTCGGCACTTTTTCACCGAGTGCCTGACTCAGGGTAGGTTTCCGCATCGGTGGAAAACGGGCAGACTCGTTCTGATCCGCAAGGACGGACGACCTCCCGATCAGCCTTCGGCCTACCGCCCGATAGTGTTGCTCGACGAGACGAGCAAGCTATTCGAGCGTGTGCTCGCTACCCGTCTTGCGGGTAGCATGGAGCCGGGTCTTAGCGAGCGGCAGTATGGTTTTCGCCCTGGCCGCTCGACACTGGACGCGATCGCCAGGGTACGGGATCTGGCAGAGAAGGAGGTCTCACGGGGTGGGGTCGTAATGGCGGTGTCATTGGATATCTCCAATGCCTTCAACACCCTTCCTTGGGAAGTGGTGACGGAGGCGTTGCGATTCCACAATGTGCCGGCCTACTTGAGGCGTACCGTGGCCGATTATTTTTCGGGCAGAGCGGTGGCCTACCCGACCAGGGAGGGCTGGGGTAGGAGGGCGTTGTCGTGCGGTGTCCCGCAGGGTTCGGTCCTAGGACCACTCCTGTGGAACATAGGGTACGACTGGGTGCTGCGCGGGGCCACGCTGCGGGGGGTCGACGTAACTTGTTACGCCGACGACACCCTCGTGTCGGCCCGTGGCAGTTCCTATCGCGAGGCGGCCTATCTCGCCACGGCGGGAGTGGCACACGCTGTGCACCGCATCCGCGCTTTGGGTCTGGAGGTCGCCCTGCACAAATCCGAGGCACTCGTGTTTCACGGGCCTCGGAACGGACCACCACCGGGGGCGACAATAACGGTGGGCGGAATCTCCATCTCTGTCGGGGCGACGATGAGATATCTCGGACTCGTCCTCGACGGTAGGTGGAATTTCGAAGAGCACTTCCGGCGCTTGGCCCCAAGGCTGGTGGCCGCAGCCGGAGCGCTCGGCCAGATCCTTCCCAACGTGGGCGGGCCAGGAGGCGCCTGCAGGCGTTTGTACGCCGGTGTCGTTCGCTCGATGGCGCTCTACGGGGCGCCGATATGGGCGGACGCACTGAGCGCTCGCAACGTCGCTTCGCTGCGGCGTCCGCAGCGGGCGATGGCGCTGAGGGCGGCCCGTGCGTACCGCACGGTGTCGTACAACGCGGCGTGTCTGCTCGCCGGAACCCCGCCTTGGGACCTCGAGGCCGAGGCCAATTCGAGCGTCTACTGGCGGGCGAAGGTTGCAATAGCAGACGGGAACCGACCCCATCCAAGTGAGGTCCACCATTGGCGCGAAGAGGCCCGCGAAAGGCTCTTCGCCAAATGGTCGGAGCGTTTAGGAGTCCCGGGATCCAGCCGGGAACTCGTAGCGGCTATTCGGCCCGTACTGAGGGAGTGGGTCGAGCGCAAGCACGGCCCCTCCACATATCACCTCGCGCAGCTCTTGACCGGGCACGGATGCTTTGCCAAGTATCTGTGCGAGGTGGTGGGCAGGGAACCCTCGGAGTTGTGCCACCATTGTGGCTATGTAGCCGTGGATACGGCCGAACACACGCGCGCAGAGTGCCCAGCTTGGGCGGAGCCTCGCGCTGTGCTATCCACTGCCATAGCAGGAGGAGACCTGTCGCTTCCGGTCCTCGTTAAGAGAATGACCGAAAGCAAAGAGGCCTGGGCGGCAGTATGCGCGTTTAGCGACGCCGTACTGTCGCAAAAGGAGGCGGCGGAGCGAGAGAGGGAGGACGATCCCAACTCGCTCCCGCTACGTCGGAGGAGGTCAGGGCGGCGACGGCGAGCCTTCGCAACGCGAACGCTACCGCCGCCGGTCTGATGATGTGGCGTCGAAAGACGCCAGAGTAGGAAGGTGCGCCTGCCATCACGGTGCACCTTCGAGTAGTGTTGCTCAGAAGCAACATTCGCAGGCGGGGTCGCGGTTGCAAGCAAACGCGTTCCCGTAACCCTGCCGCCTTGCGCGAAGGCGGAATATCGAGGTCTGGTTTTAGTGGGTAGGACGGGCAGCCGGGTATCGGACAGCCGATGACTCGGGGTCCCCGGTGAGTCCCACATAGCCGTCGCGGCCACCCGGCCGGGCGGTATGCGTAAATGCATTTCCCCTCGTTAAAAAAAAAAAAAAAAAAAAAAAAAAGGTTAGGTTAGGTTCCAAGCGGAGAAGGCGAAGGAGCAGCGCTTCCAGACAGAGGATGCGCTGGTCCTTTACAACGCCAAGGCCAAGGTGGCCATTGAGGAAAGGGCGGCACGCCTGAGAAACCGTGTGGCTGTCGAGGACGTGCCGCGGACCTCCGCTGCTCTAGAGGCAGAAATTAAGGAGGCAGCGAATGTCGTAGCGCAGGTGGCCGACAAGTCGAGCAACCTCAAGGGCACATACGTTCGGGCCCTCAGGTCGGCCGTTGACACCATCAAAGGTGCGTCGTCCGAGCTGAGGACGATCAAGAAGTGCGACGATGTTGCCCGCTTGGAGGCACTCAACGCGCAGATGGCGGGCCAATTGGCCGAGCTGCGCCGAGAGGTCGCCCAGATACGGCAACAGCCCGCTGCGAGTAGCACGGCTGAATTCAAGAAGGCGATGGAAGAGGTAATCCGAGCGAACCAGGAGCAGTTCAGAATGCTGAACGCACGCTTCGAGGGGATCGAGGACCGCCTCCTTCCGGAGCCTCGGTTGCGGCCTCCGCTCGCCGCCGATCGGAAAGCAGCTCAGGCTGCAAAAACGAAGGCACCTGAGAAGGTGTCCTCGGTAGAGGTGGCCAAGCCGAAGCGTTCACGACGCTCGAACTTGGCTGCCAAAGAAGCGGCGGCCAAAAGGACCGCTCCTTCCACGTCCGCGGAACCCGCGGTGCCAGAGGCCGCGGCTGTTCCGTGGAGCGCTGTCGTCGGACGAAAGTCCAAGAAGGCGACAAGCAAACCGGCGGCGGCGACGACGACGAGGCAGACTCCTGCGAAGGAGTCTAAAAAAGCCAAGAAGGCGAAAAAGACTCCTGCAAAGGAGTCCAAAAAACGTAGGGTGAAGCTCCGCTCCCCTCGCACCGAGGTGATAACTATCACGTTAAAGCCCGGTGCTGAGGAGAAAGGAGCGACATACGAACAGGTTTTGGCTCAAGCTAAGAGCCAAATCAGCCTGCGCGAGATCGGCCTGACGACGGTGCGATTCCGTACGTCAGCCACGGGTGCCCGGATGTTGGAGATACCTCCGGGCACAAATGAGGCGGAGAAGGCGGCAGATGCCCTAGCGGGCAAGCTCCGCGAAGTCCTCAGTCCGGACGTGGTCCAGGTGCATCGACCCACTAAGTGCGTAGAGCTTAGGGTCATGGACCTGGACGACTCGGTCACGGCTGAGGAGGTCGTGGCAGCGGTCGCTGCAGATGGGGGTTGCTCCTCAGGAGCGATCAGACCCGGGGTCATCACTCGGGGACCGAGGGGTTCCGGCTCGCTGTGGTTAAGCTGCCCAGTAGGGGCGGCAAAACCCATAGTCGAGGCCGGCCGGGTTAGAGTCGGGTGGGTTTCGGCTCGGGTGGTACTGCTCGAGCCCAGGCCACTGCGCTGTTTCCGGTGTCTCGAGGGGGGACATATGGGGGCCAGGTGCGACAGGGGTGTCGACCGTAGCCTGTTGTGCTTCCGGTGTGGTCAGCCTGGCCACAAGTACCGGGAGTGCACCGCCGCTGACGCAAACTGCGTCGTCTGCGTAGCGGCAGGTAAGCCAGCGGCTCATGCCGTTGGCAGCAAAGAGTGCCAGGGCGGTAAAGCCCGAACGGCACTCGTAAACAAGAAGGCCAAGACAGTGACGAAAGGCCCAGTAGCCTCGTCGTCACGGCCGCCGGTGGAGACAATGGAGACCTCGTAATAACGATGGCCTTACACTGTCTCCAGGCCAATGTGAACCACTCTGCAAGAGCTCAGGACCTCCTGGTCCAAAGCATAGCAGAGTGGCGAATCAAACTGGCGGTGGTGTCGGAGCCCTATTTCGTTCCCTCGCGGGACGACTGGGTCTCCGATCACGATAGGGTGGTGGCTATTGTCGCCCCCGCCGTGGCTGGCTCCCCGGCCATCGAGGGTGTCGCAAAGGGTAGGGGGTTCGTGCTGGCCGTCGTCGGTGGTGTGGCAGTCGTCGGCGTCTACGCGTCGCCCAATCGGAGTCTCGCCGAGTTCGAGCGTATGCTGATCGAGGTCGGGGCTCTGGTCGGGCAGATATCGCCCACCCCCGTGCTGGTCGCGGGGGACTTCAACGCCAAATCAACGGCTTGGGGTTCCCCGAGGACGGATTCACGAGGTGAGGCTTTGGTCGAGTGGGCCACGTCGCTGGGGCTCGTAGTCCTCAACGATGGGTCGGAGAGCACGTGCGTGCGGCAGCAGGGCGAATCGATCGTGGACATCACGTTCGCGTCCAACGCCCTCGCCCGTCGTGCTCGGGATTGGAGAGTGGTGACGAACGTGGAGACGCTGTCCGACCACCGGTATATCCGGTTCGGTTTCGGTTCTGCGTCTTCCGTCTCTCCCACAGGAAATGACGCTCTGCCCACCGCCGGACGTACGGATGGGCCACGCTGGTGTCTGAGCCGTCTCGACAGCCAGCTGGCGAAAGAGGCGGCCATCGTCGAAGCCTGGGGGGCAGGTTCCGACATGGCGGTAGTCCGAGAGGTCGATCGAGAGGCCGACCGAATCGGTGCCGCTCTGTCTCGCATTTGCGATGCGGCGATGCCGAGGGCGAAACCGTACAAGCCGCGCCGTCGGCTGTACTGGTGGCGTCCAGAGCTCCGCCAACTGCGCAAAGCGTGCGTGGCAGCACGCCGACGCTACAGTCGGTGTAGGAGGAGAAGGGTCCGTGACCACGACTCCGAAGGCGTCTTATACGCCGCCTACAGGGCCGCCTGTCAAACGCTGCAAACGGCCATCGCGCAGGCCAAAGAAGCGGCGTGGGGGGAATGGCTTGCGACACTCGATAGGGACCCTTGGGGGAGACCATATCGTGTCGTGCGGCAAAAGCTCCGACCGTATGCTCCCCCGCTAACCAGCAGTCTCCAGCCGTCACTCCTGGAGAGTGTAGTGGGTGCACTTTTTCCCGAAAGGGAAGAATTCGTGCCTCCGACGATGGCGCCCATCATCGGACCTCGCGAGATCGAGGATCCGGTGATTCCGGCGGTCACTGAGACGGAGTTACAGGAGGCCGCCCTGAAACTCCGGTCGAAAAAGACGGCACCGGGGCCCGATGGTATCCCGGGGCGCGCCTTGGCGATCGCGTTGGATGAGATGGGGATCAGTATTCGGCACTTTTTCACCGAGTGCCTGACTCAGGGTAGGTTTCCGCATCGGTGGAAAACGGGCAGACTCGTTCTAATCCGCAAGGACGGACGACCTCCCGATCAGCCTTCGGCCTACCGCCCGATAGTGTTGCTCGACGAGACGAGCAAGCTATTCGAGCGTGTGCTCGCTACCCGTCTCGCGGGTAGCATGGAGCCGGGTCTTAGCGAGCGGCAGTATGGTTTTCGCCCTGGCCGCTCGACACTGGACGCGATCGCCAGGGTACGGGATCTGGCAGAGAAGGAGGTCTCACGGGGTGGGGTCGTAATGGCGGTGTCATTGGATATCTCCAATGCCTTCAACACCCTTCCTTGGGAAGTGGTGACGGAGGCGTTGCGATTCCACAATGTGCCGGCCTACTTGAGGCGTACCGTGGCCGATTATTTTTCGGGCAGAGCGGTGGCCTACCCGACCAGGGAGGGCTGGGGTAGGAGGGCGTTGTCGTGCGGTGTCCCGCAGGGTTCGGTCCTAGGACCACTCCTGTGGAACATAGGGTACGACTGGGTGCTGCGCGGGGCCACGCTGCGGGGGGTCGACGTAACTTGTTACGCCGACGACACCCTCGTGTCGGCCCGTGGCAGTTCCTATCGCGAGGCGGCCTATCTCGCCACGGCGGGAGTGGCACACGCTGTGCACCGCATCCGCGCTTTGGGTCTGGAGGTCGCCCTGCACAAATCCGAGGCACTCGTGTTTCACGGGCCTCGGAACGGACCACCACCGGGGGCGACAATAACGGTGGGCGGAATCTCCATCTCCGTCGGGGCGACGATGAGATATCTCGGACTCGTCCTCGACGGTAGGTGGAATTTCGAAGAGCACTTCCGGCGCTTGGCCCCAAGGTTGGTGGCCGCAGCCGGAGCGCTCGGCCAGATCCTTCCCAACGTGGGCGGGCCAGGAGGCGCCTGCAGGCGTTTGTACGCCGGTGTCGTTCGCTCGATGGCGCTCTACGGGGCGCCGATATGGGCGGACGCACTGAGCGCTCGCAACGTCGCTTCGCTGCGGCGTCCGCAGCGGGCGATGGCGCTCAGGGCGGCCCGTGCGTACCGCACGGTGTCGTACAACGCGGCGTGTCTGCTCGCCGGAACCCCGCCTTGGGACCTCGAGGCCGAGGCCAATTCGAGCGTCTACTGGCGGGCGAAGGTTGCAATAGCAGACGGGAACCGACCCCATCCAAGTGAGGTCCACCATTGGCGCGAAGAGGCCCGCGAAAGGCTCTTCGCCAAATGGTCGGAGAGACTAGGAGTCCCGGGATCCAGCCGGGAACTCGTAGCGGCTATTCGGCCCGTACTGAGGGAGTGGGTCGAGCGCAAGCACGGCCCCTCCACATATCACCTCGCGCAGCTCTTGACCGGGCACGGATGCTTTGCCAAGTATCTGTGCGAGGTGGTGGGCAGGGAACCCTCGGAGTTGTGCCACCATTGTGGCTATGTAGCCGTGGATACGGCCGAACACACGCGCGCAGAGTGCCCAGCTTGGGCGGAGCCTCGCGCTGTGCTATCCACTGCCATAGCAGGAGGAGACCTGTCGCTTCCGGTCCTCGTTAAGAGAATGACCGAAAGCAAAGAGGCCTGGGCGGCAGTATGCGCGTTTAGCGACGCCGTACTGTCGCAAAAGGAGGCGGCGGAGCGAGAGAGGGAGGACGATCCCAACTCGCTCCCGCTACGTCGGAGGAGGTCAGGGCGGCGACGGCGAGCCTTCGCAACGCGAACGCTACCGCCGCCGGCCTGATGATGTGGCGTCGAAAGACGCCAGAGTAGGAAGGTGCGCCTGCCATCACGGTGCACCTTCGAGTAGTGTTGCTCAGAAGCAACATTCGCAGGCGGGGTCGCGGTTGCAAGCAAACGCGTTCCCGTAACCCTGCCGCCTTGCGCGAAGGCGGAATATCGAGGTCTGGTTTTAGTGGGTAGGACGGGCAGCCGGGTATCGGACAGCCGATGACTCGGGGTCCCCGTGAGTCCCACATACCCGTCCCGGTTCCCCTTTTGGACCGGGCGGAATGCGTAAATGCATTTCCCCTCGTTAAAAAAAAAAAAAAAAAAAAAAAAAAAAAAAGGTTAGGTTAGGTTAGGTTAGGTTAGGTTAGGTTAGGTTAGGTTAGGTTAGGTTAGGTTAGGTTAGGTTAGGTTAGGTTAGGTTAGGTTAGGTTAGGTTAGGTTAGGTTGGGGTGCAAGTCGGTCACCTCCTCGTGGTGCACCCTGGGCAACGGGGTCGACCGGCATTCCGACGATTTTCCGGTAATGCCTGTCGATCGCGGCTAACGACTGACATTAGGTTAGGTTAGGTTTACGTAGGATAGACTAGGTTAGGCTAGGTTAGATAGGTGTAGTAGACTAGCAAGGCTAGTTTGCGTTAGGTTAGGGAGGTAAGACCTGATAGGCTAGGTTAGGTTAGGTTAGGCTAGGCTAGCTTAGGTTAGATTAGGTCACTAGTGTGTACAGCTTTTGGCTGTTGAATCTCCGGGGTCTTTTTGGGCTTCCGGAGATTGAAGGAGTAACGCGTAATCCTGCACAGTGAGGTTTCGTGGACATGTCTCGCGGCTTAGTGCAGGACCGCGGGTCTTGCCTTAACCGGCCGGTCCGTGAGGAAGACAACCTCTATAAAAATCACCCCAATCCCAAGTGGCGACGCAGCGCGATGGATGCATGGCTGATGGGAAGATCAGTCGTTACTGCGATCCTCGTCAGGGTACCGGCCGACACCCTCGACGAGTTACGCAAGGCTTATCCAGGTGCAGGGGGCACCACCTGGACGGACCACCCCTTCCCCCTTACTCGTGGGATTTTATATGGAAAATCAAAAATCAAAAACTCACAAAGGACTCCGATCTTCCAAACGAATGGATAACGACGATATGGCGGTGGATGTGGGCGCCCCGATGGCGCGCACTGAAGCCAAGGACCCCGGCGCACTAAAACGGCTTGCTGTACGGTTAGAGCGACTCTCTGAGTCGGACTCTTCGGCCTGCAGCATGCGGACGGTGGAGTCATTAGACGATCCACCCATGGACATGACACGGCGAAAAGGCGAAAAGCGGACCCACGATGGGGATAGCTCAGGCTCCGAGAGTGACGCGAGCGTGCAGCTGAGTGAAAACTCGGAATCCTCAGTAAGCAGGTGGCTGAAACCAGCAAGTAAGAGGGGGCGTGGCCGGCCGCCCACTCACGGCAAATACGTCGGTATAGGGAAGTCGCAGGAGGAGCTCCGCGAAGCGAAGACCAAGATGGATCGCTTCCAGACGGAAGACGCGTTGGCCGCTTACAACGAAACGGCCAAGTTGGCGATGGAGGAAAGAGCGGCCCGTGCTAGGGATCGCCAAACTGTGGGCACAATTGCCGAGGACGCACCGAAGACGTCCGCCGCTTTGGAAGCGGACGCCCTGCAGGCATTAGAAGTGGTGCTCCAGGTTGCCGACAAGTCGGGTAACCTGAAGGGTACTTACGTCAGGGCCCTGAGGACCGCCCATGACACCATAAAAGGTGTGGTGGCGGAATTCAAAACCCTGACCACGTCGGAAGAGGGGGCCCGCCTGGCAGCTGCCAACACACGGCTTTCGGGCCAGCTGGCAGAGGTACGCAGGGAGATGGCCGAGATGCGCCGGAGACCGGCGGAGCTTAGCGACGAAGCCATTAAGCGCATCACGGAGGAGGCGCTGCGCTGTAGCCGGGAACAGTACGGCAACATGCTCAACGCCAGAATGGAGGGCATCGAGCCCCGCCTCCTTCCAGAGCCTCGGCTGCGCCCTCCGCTAGCCGCAGACCGCAAGGCGGCGCAGACTGCAGCTGCGACGGCAAGGGTGACGGCTCCAACTGAGTCGCCCGCTGCCAAAATCGCAGAGAAGGTTGGGAGCACAAATAAGACCCAACGAAGGAAGAAGGCGAAACGGCCCAGCATGGCTGCCCAGGAAGCGGCAGCGGCCCCGGTGAAGAAAGCTGCCCCTCCACCAACTCCGAAGCCGGGCAGTTCGAGTGTTTCATGGGCGGCTGTTGTTCGTCAGCAGCCGAACAAGCCGTCCAATAACTCCAAGGCGAAGGAATCGGCGAAGGCGAAGACCGTTCCTGCCAGAAATGGGAAGAAGACGTCTGGCAAGAGGAAACTCCGCTCTCCTCGCACCGCGGTGGTTACCATCACGCTGAGGCCCGGTGCCAAAGAGAAGGGCCTGACGTACGAGGCTGTCCTGGCGCTAGCGAAGAGCCGCATCAAGCTGAGCGACGTCGGCCTGACTGCGGTGCGCTTCAGGACAGCGGCCACTGGAGCGCGGATTCTTGAAATTCCGCCGGGCACCGCTGACGCGGAGAAGTCGGCGGATGCTCTTGCGGTCAAGCTCCGCGAGATCGTGAGCCCAGACGAGGTCCAGATCCATCGGCCGACGAAATGCGTCGAAATCAGGGTCATGGATCTGGACGACTCGGTGACGACGGAGGAGGTGGTGGCAGCGGTGGCCAGTGAAGGAGGTTGCTCCGATGACGCGATTAGGCCGGGCGTGATTCAACGGGGATTCAACGGCTGTAGGTCGCTGTGGCTCAGCTGTCCAGTCGCAGTGGCCAAAAAGATTTTGGAGTCTGGTAGAGTCAGAGTGGGGTGGGTCTCGGCGCGGGTGCTGTTGCTCGAGCAGAGGCCACTCCGCTGCTTTAGATGTCTGGAGGGGGGCCACATGGGGGCCGTCTGTGACAGGGGGGTGGACCGCAGCCGTTTGTGCTTCCGCTGCGGTCAACCCGACCACAAGGCCCGCGAGTGCACCGCCGCTGAGGCGAACTGCATCTTGTGCTCAGCGGCTGGTAAGCCAGCGGCGCACTCCGTCGGCAGTAGGACGTGTCAGGGCAGCAATGCTCGCCCGAAGAAAACGGGAGGTCCGGTGACGAAAGGGCCCGTCACCGTGTCCCAACGGACTGAGGTGCCCATGGAGACCGCACAATAATGGCCCTGCGTTGTCTCCAGGCCAATATTAACCACTCCGCCAGAGCTCAGGACCTTCTTCTTCAGAGCATGGCGGAGTGGCAAATTGGAGTAGCAGTGGTGGCGGAGCCCTACGTCGTTCATTTACGGGACGACTGGGTATCCGACCACGAGGGAGTCGTTTCCATCGTCGCTCCAGCTATTGCTGGCGCCCCTGCGATCGATTGGGTGGCCAAAGGCAGAGGGTGCGTGGCCGCTTTAGTCAACGGCACAGTGTTCGTAGGAGTCTACGCCTCTCCAAACCGGAGTCTCGCCGAATTTGAACAACTTTTGGTTGAGGTCGGGGCTCTGGTCGGGCAGGTATCGCCGAGACCGGTGATAGTTGCGGGGGACTTCAATGCCAAATCTACGGCTTGGGGTTCCCCTGCGACCGATGCCAGAGGAGAGGTGTTAGAGGAGTGGGCCGTGTCATTAGGGCTCGCGACGATCAACAGAGGATCGGAGAGCACGTGCATGCGGCAGCAGGGCGAGTCGATCGTGGACTTGACGTTTGCGTCCATCGCCCTGGCCCGCCGTGTTCGGGATTGGAGGGTGGAGACGGGGGTGGAGACTCTGTCGGATCATCTTTATATCCGATTTGATGTCTCCGCGGTTCCCGTCGTCCAGCCCGCTGTTGAGCGGTCAGAAGGTCCGCGGTGGAGTCTTGGCCGTCTCGATAGCCAGTTGGCGAAAGAGGCGGCCATCGTGGAGGCCTGGTGCGCCGGTTCCGACCCGGTCGTCCAGGTCGACCGAGAGGCCGACCGACTCGGCGCCGCCCTGTTTCGCATTTGCGATGTGGCGATGCCGAGGGTGAGGTCTCAGACTCCACGTCGTCGTGTGTACTGGTGGCGCCCGGAACTACGAACACTACGGAGAGCGTGCGTTGCGGCCCGTCGTCGATACGCCAGGTCCAGGAGAAGACGGATACGCGACCACAACCTGGAAGAGGCTCTTTACACCTCCTACAGGGAGGCTTGCGTATCGCTTCAGAAGGCCATCGCGCAGGCGAAGGAAGCGGCGTGGGTGGAGTGGCTCACTTCGCTCGATGCAGATCCGTGGGGGAGACCGTACCGGGTCGTGAGGCAGAAGCTCCGACCCTGGACACCCCCGCTCACCACCACCATCGAGCCGCAGCTTCTACGACGAATTACTGAGGAACTTTTTCCATCAAGAGGAGTGTTCGTCCCACCGGCGATGGAGCCCGAGTATGTGAGGGAGATGGCGGATGAGGCGTCCCCGGTTACCGAGGCGGAGTTGTGTGCGGCTGTCCTGAAGCTCCGTTCGAAAAGGACAGCCCCCGGGCCTGACGGGATACCGGGACGCGCTCTGGCGATTGCGCTGGAGGAGTTGGGCGATGGCATGTGCCAGCTGTTCTCCGCCTGCCTGGCTCAGGGAAGGTTTCCGCATCGGTGGAAAACGGGTAGGCTCGTACTCATCCGCAAGGAGGGACGAGCCCCCGATCAGCCGTCGGCCTACCGACCCATCGTGCTGCTCGACGAGGCGGGCAAGCTCTTCGAGCGTGTACTTTCAGCCCGTCTAATCGGCAGTATGGAGCCAGGTCTGAGCGGATTTCAGTTCGGCTTTCGCCGGGGCCTCTCGACACTGGACGCAGTCGCCAGGCTCAGGGAGCTCGCAGAGGAGGAGGTCTCTCGGGGTGGGGTGTTGTTGGCAGTGTCGTTAGATATTTCCAACGCCTTTAACACTCTGCCCTGGGAAGTGGTACTAGAAGCCCTCAGATACCACAACGTTCCAGGATACCTGCGGCGAACCGTCGCCGATTACTTCTCCGGCAGAGCGGTGGTGTTCCCGACTAAAGAGGGATTTGGCAGGAGGGAGATGACATGCGGTGTTCCACAGGGCTCAGTTTTGGGGCCGTTACTGTGGAACATCGGCTACGATTGGGTGCTTCGCGGGGCCACTTTGCGGGGGGTCAGCTTGACCTGTTACGCTGACGACACCCTCGTGTCGGCCCGCGGCAGTACCCATCGTGAGGCGGCATATCTTGCCACGGCGGGAGTGGCACATGCTGTGCACCGCATTCGTGCTCTGGGCCTTGAGGTGGCCTTGCACAAGTCCGAGGCCCTAGTCTTCCATGGACCTCGGAACGCGCCACCTCAAGGTATGTCTATAACGGTCGGCGGAACTTCCATCACCGTCGGGTCGACGATGAGATACCTCGGACTCGTTCTCGACGGCAGGTGGAAGTTCGAGGAGCACTTCCGGCGCTTGGCCCCAAGACTGGTGGCTGCAGCCGGAGCGCTCGGGCGAATATTGCCCAACGTTGGTGGGCCGGGTAATCCCTGCAGGCGGCTATACTCCAGCGTAGTGCGCTCGATGGCACTCTACGGGGCGCCGATATGGGCGGACGCTCTGAGTGCCCGTAACGTCGCCTCGCTGCGACGTCCGCAGCGGGCGATGGCGCTCAGAGTGGCTCGGGCGTACCGTACGGTGTCATACACCGCGGCATGCTTGCTGTCCGGAAGCCCGCCATGGGACCTCGAGGCCGAGGTGAACTCGAGCGTCTATTGGCGGGTCAAGGCTGCAAGAGCGGAGGGGAACCGGCCCCATCCTCGGGAGGTTCGGCAGTGGCGGGAGGAGGCGAGACATCGCCTCTTGGACAAATGGGAGGATCGACTACGAGTTCCGGATGCTAGTGGGGAACTTGTGGCGGCCATTCGCCCTGTGTTTAGAGAGTGGGTCGAGCGCAAGCACGGCCCACTGACGTATCACCTGACGCAGCTCCTTACCGGTCACGGCTGCTTCGCCAAATACTTGTGCGAAGTGGTCGGGAGGGAGCCGTCGGTGATATGTCTTCATTGTAACGACGGAGCCGTGGACACGGCCGAGCATACACGCGCAGAGTGCCCAGCCTGGGCGGAGCCTCGCGCAGCCCTGTCCACGATAATTGGACATGACATCTCGCTTCCGGCCCTGATTGGGAAGACGGTCGCGAGCAAAGAGGCGTGGGCGGCATTACGGGTCTTCAGTGAAGCCGTAATGTCCGCGAAGGAGGAGGCGGAGCGACAGCGGGAGGACGACCCAAATTCCCTCCCGCTGCGTCGACGGAGACCTGGTCGACGGCGCCGCGACCATCTAGGCCGGTTGCCTTGATTTAGACAGTGTTGGCAGCGGAATTTTACATCCGCTGTCGTCGTTGAGTGTTGGTTGGCAGCGGACTTTTACATCCGCTGTCGTCGTTGAATGGTGGTTGACAGCGGAATTTTACATCCGCTGTCGTCGTTGAATGGTGGTTGGCAGCGGAATTTTACATCCGCTGTCGTCGTTGAATGGTGGTTGACAGCGGAATTTTACATCCGCTGTCGTCATGATGAGAAGAGTCGCCCATTTACAGCGACGGCCGCTGGCAGGGCCGCGGTGGTGTGCCACTTGCGTTCCCGTAGTCCTGCCGCCTTGCGGCGAGGCGGAAAGTCGAGGTGGTTTTAGTGGGTAGGACGGGCAGCCGGGTATCGGACAGCCGATGACTCGGGGTCCCCGTGAGTCCCACATAGCCGTCGCGGCCACCCGGCCGGGCGGTATGCGTAAATGCATTTCCCCTCGTTAAAAAAAAAAAAAAAAAAAAAAAAAAAAAAAAAAGGTTAGGTTAGGTTAGGTTAGGTTAGGTTAGGTTAGGTTAGGTTAGGTTAGGTTAGGTTAGGTTAGGTTAGGTTAGGTTAGGTTAGGTTAGGTTAGGTTAGGTTAGGTTAGGTTAGGTTAGGTTAGGTTAGGTTAGGTTAGGTTAGGTTAGGTTAGGTTAGGTTAGGTTAGGTTAGGTTAGGTTAGGTTAGGTTAGGTTAGGTTAGGTTAGGTTAGGTTAGGTTAGGTTAGGTTAGGTTAGGTTAGGTTAGGTTAGGTTTTTTTTTTTTTTTTTTTTTTTTTAAGTGGTGCTTCACTATATGTGAAGCACCGGCCGCTGGCTCCCCCGATATGATGGTCGGAGACCTGTTTTACTGTTAATGTCCTCTTTTCTATTTTTTTTTTTTTATTTAATAATATATATATTTTTTTTTTTTTTTTTTTTTTTTTTTTTTTTTTTTTTTTTTTTTTTTTTTTTTTTTTTTTTTTTTTTTTTTTTTTTTTTTTTTTTATTAATCAAATACAGTCTTCTGTCGGTTCATTAAGTTACATTGTAGTTTTGTTTCTCTCGACGCTCTGCTTGGTCACATATTCACAAAATTCTAAAAATTTTTTCCTTTTATCCTCGTCTTGCATTATGTTGCTGATCTCGTCCAATGTTATGTCATGATTCATTTGGGCTTCTACATCAAACCTAGCCATCAAATGCCTAGGACACTCCGTCAATAGGTGCAGTATCGTCTCCTCGCTGGCGTCGTCGCAGGCACAAGTTGGGTTTTGTTTGCATCTGAATCTGCAGAGATATTGTCCGAATCCCCCGTGTCCCGTCAGTGCTTGGGCCAAAATTGGTGTAATTTTGATTTTCTTCATCGTCCTATATGATTTTTCCACGGTTGGGAAGAAGATCTTCGTCGTGGACGCCGTTTCTTCCTTTTGATACCTTTCTTCCCAGGCCATTACCGTTCTTTTTCGTATAAATCTTTTTATTGTTGACACGGGGCATTTGTCATATGCTGCTGCAGATTTGCTCTTTAGCGCCGCTTCCTTTGCCAACTCGTCCGCTCGCTCGTTTCCCCAGACACCCACATGGGCTTTGACCCAGTGGAGCCTGATCTGCTTTCCTGATTTTGTCAGGTCGCCTATCTTTCTTCTGACCTCCATCGCCATCTTGTTTTGGGTGTCTGGGTCCACCAGCGTCAGTAGCGCCGATTCAGAGTCGCTGATGATCCTCGCCTGACGGCCTGCAAGTTTATCTATGGTTTCCACCGCTTTCTTAAGGGCGAGCATTTCCGCCTGGTAGACCGAGCAGAAGGGGGCCAAACTGTATTTTCTTGTGACAATCTCCCTTCCGTCTCGCCAGCACGTCAATGCCGCCCCCACGCGTTCATCGATCTTGCTGCCGTCAGTGAAGACCATCAGTTCTCCCTCGTTCATATTTTCAGGGCTCGGGCAATCTCCGTCAAAAATAGAGTACGTTATCGAAGCCTCTTCTGCAGGATGGCTGAGTTCGTGGACGTTGTTCCTCTTCTCCACTTCTCTTCCCTTCAGCTCATCCTGTGGCTTCCCCCTTTTTGCCTCGTATATCTCCGCTCCTTCCTTTACCCTCATATCTAAAGGGAGGAGTCCCGTAACAATCAGTGCCGCGTTAAGCGACACTGTGCGGTAAGTTTTTCCGATCTTCTGGGCGAACCCCCTCTGGATGCTGCTCAATTGTTTCTTCGCCGTGATTTTATCTGCGGCTGGTGCCCATACACTAGCCGCGTACATGATGACGGGCTCGATTACTGCGACGTACATCGTCCGTATGATCTCGGGACTGAGCCCCCAGTTTAACTTCGCGGTTCTTGCCAGGGGCTTGTATAGTTGTGCTGCTTTTTTACATATATATTTGATGTGGCTGTTAAATGTTAATTTTCTGTCAATAATAAGGCCTAATATTTTAATTTCCTCGACGAGGTCGATCGCGGCGCCCGCCATGCGTATCCGGGGGGCGTCGTATTTCAATTTTCTGGTTAAAACCATGGCCGAGGTTTTGTGCGGCGCAAACTTCAGTTTATTTTCGACGCCCCACTCGTACACACGGCTTAACACCACGTTCGCCCTGTCCTGCAGCTTTTCGCCCGTGTCCTCCGAGAACACCAGAACGATGTCGTCCGCGAATGCTTGGATGTGGACTTCTCCACTATCCTCTTTCTCCAATAGTGGGTTGAGCAGCACATTCCACAGGGTGGGTCCGCTTATCGAGCCCTGTATGCACCCTTTCGTCGTTGAGGTTTGAGTTTCGGCTCCAGCATACCTCACTCTTACTCTTCTGTGCTCTAGGTAACTGGCCATTATTCGCTGGAGATTCGCAGGACAGCCGTAATCCGCCAGCCTGCACAAGATAGCCGGCCACCAAGCACTATCAAACGCACCCTCTATGTCCAGTGATACCAGCAAACATATCTTCTTCTGTCTTATGGTAGTCTTGACATGCTGCACTAGGTCATAGAGGGCGTCTTCCGTACTCCTCCGAGGCACAAATCCGTATTGTCTGGGGCTGCTCTTCGGTAATAGGTGCCATCTTAATCTCCGGACTATCATCTTTTCCAGTATTTTCCCGAGTACTGGCAGTAGCCCTATTGGTCTGTACGATTTCGGTACTGAGTAACTCTCTTTTCCAGGTTTTCGTAAGACTGCTACTGTCGCCTCTTTCCATAACACTGGAAAATATGACAGGCTGAGGCACCTATTATACACTCCCAGAAACACGTCTCCAGCCGCCCGGATCGCCGCCAAGCATATGTCGGCCGTAAACCCGTCTTCGCCGGGGGCCTTTTTATGGCTAAACGATTTGGCAACGTGGGTGAGCTCCTGGTTGGTGAACGGGGGGTCCCTGTCGCATTTCGTGCTTTCCTCTGATCTAATAGCCGCTGCTCTTTCCCTGATTATTTTATGGATATTCATATCGTTTCCTGTGTCATCTTTTGGGAAGAAGGTTTGGGCCAAAAGTTCGACCGAACCTTCAGGGCTCAGCACTGTTTCTTCTTTAATCAAGAGCTGGTCGTCCTTTCTACATTCAGTTTTGCGAATGACCCTGTAAACCCCTTCCCAAAAGGTCTCACGGTCTTGAGTTCCACAAAATTTTCTCCAACTCTCGCTCTGTGCATTCTCGGCTTCGCTCTCATATTCTGTCTTTGCTTTCAGGTACTCCCCGACCACGTGGGCTCTACGAGTCTGCGCTGCGCAGGGGATTCTTCTCTTTAACGTCGTCATCGTGTTCTTGAGCATCTTCAGTTGTTCGGACCACCAAGGTATGTGTATTTTTGTATTTATTTTAATTTTTGGGATGGATTCTTGACATGTTTGGTCTATTAAGATTGTTATTAATTTCACTATTTCCTCTAATTCGGTGTTTGTTTTAATTTCGTTTATTTTTTCTAAAGTTAAATTTTTTTCCAGTAGTTTAATTTTGAATATTTCCCTAAATTTATTCCAATTAGCTTTTTTTGTATTATATTTCCTAGTTGATTTTTTAATTTTATTTTTAAGTTTTATTTTCTTAGTAAATTTGAATGTTATTGAGTTGTGGTCCGAACTAGTGAACCCTGTGTCCACTTTCCAGTCCCTAATATACGGCAGTATATTGGGGCTGCAGGCGGTCACATCTACTCTACTCTTGAATTCGACTCCGTTCCTGACGGTGTAGAATGTGGGGACGTCTCCCTCATTAAGTATGTGGAGCCCCATCTCATCCACTGCACTCGCCAGCGCCTCTCCCCTGTGGTCCTCGCACTCACTGCCCCACCAGGAGCTCCAGGCGTTTGCATCTCCTCCTATCAGAACGGCTTCGGCTCCAATCTGCCCTACAATCGTCCTGAGTCGGTCCAGGTACGGTTCTATTGGCTCAGTGCCCTCAAAGTAGATCGAAACTACTCCTACTTTGCCCAAGTCGGTATCGAGTGTCGCAACTGCCATATTCTCATCCGTTAGTTTTGGATGGCCGATGATATCAATATCTTCATCCAAAATTAGTATAGCCGACTTAACCGGTTTCGATCTGCTCTGGGAGCACTGAACCACCCTGTACCCTGCTTTCTGGGCCACTTCACCTCCTGCTCCCACGTACGGCTCCTGAACCAGAGCCACGCCGATTTTCCTACTCTGTGCCTCTATTAAAAGTTCCTGCATGGCCAGTCTCTTGCGTTGCAGGTTAACCTGCACAAACGCTACGCAGGTTTTTGTTGATTTCTCTTGGTTTGGGCTGCCCTCCTCGTCTTAGCAGTAGGCCACGCTCGACCTCGCCAGCCAGTCCCACTTCCGCCTTACGGGGCAGTTCTCGTTGAAGCTGTCGTGGTCTGTTTTCGACAGGTTTCCTCGCTGGCAATTGATGCAAGTCGGCTGGCCCCCCGCTAAGCGATCCGGGCAGTCTTTCCGGAGGTGGGGACCTGCGCAGTGACTACACAGGTCTTTTTCCGCTTTGCAATTTCTTCGCCCATGGCCGAATTCAAGGCATCTTGAGCACTGAATCAGTGGCGACCGGTCCTCCACCGGTACCCTCTGGAGGTCGATATGAATCTTGCCCGCATCTACTAGTGCTCTCCAGAGGGCCGGTGACACCTGCATCACCACGTGACTCTCGTGCTCATTCCTCGCACGCATCCTGTATCTTATGGCGACACGGTATTCCTTTTCCGGTATTTGCTCCATTATTTTTGCATTTTGGGTCTTCAGAGCCTTAAGAATATCTTCGTCTGTATTATATGACAGTAGGTTCCTCACCACGACGAGGGGATCCCTGTTTCGTCGCTCCTCGACTCTCAGGTTGGAACCCACCAGCATACTAGACACCTTTTCCATGTCCGTCTTTTCATTGCAGCTAAGCACCACTTTCTGGTCGCGCACTCGCCTCAGCCTGTCCACTCTTACGCCTGATGTTTTTGCGTTCACTGCTTCTCGGATTTTCTTGATCACGTCGTCGGATGTATCTACTACATCCTCCGACGCGACTATTATTGTGTGGGCAGGCTGAGGCTGGTTCGCCACACGAGGGGTCGCTGTCTTGGATGCGTATGTACTCTTCTTTTCGGCTTTCTCCTCACTTATAATCTGAACCTGTCTCTTTATTTCTTCCATTTCCCTTCGAGTATCTTCCGCAATCCTTGTCTGTTTCTGTATCTGCTCTATAATGTCCTGCTGATTTTTCTCTTGTGCTTCTTGTCTTTCCTTTTCTTTTTCCTTACTTTCACGATAGTCTGAATTTCTGTTTTGCTCCATTTCCTCGTTTAACTTTAGGACGATCTCGTATAACTCGCTTAAATTCGCTATTACTATGTGTTTAATCTGCGTTCTGATGTTTCCAGATTGTTCTAGCTGGGTCTTGGCCTCCTGGAAGAGTTCATTCGCCCTTACCGGTAGCTTTGAGACTTCTAACGTAGATAAGTCTCCAGCTTGGTGCCCGGGTAAGGGTTTATTAGCCCTTCTCAGGGTCGGCTGGGCTTCGCTATCTGAGACCATTCTGATTTCCGACACGTTCTTGTTGTTGTTTTGCGACATCTTTGTCATCTTCAGGGACATTTTGCGGCCTTGTGTTTGTATTATTTATAGTTAGGAACTGTATAGAGGTTCCTAACAGTCGTTTCTTAATATGTTAATAAATAAATAAATAATTTATATATTCTAGTTGAAATTTGAAGTTACTCAGTAAAATCTTTTAATTAAATAATTTAAAAAGTTTAAAAGATAATTTCCAGTAGTAATTACTAATTATTTAAAATTAAATTATTTAAAATTTTCGAATTAATAATTGTCAATAGATTTAAGTTAAGTTAAAATTAAATAAAGTAATTGTATAATAATTGTGTCTATTTCAAGTTAAAATATTAAAATATTATGCCTATTTTCTTGGTACTGTATAGCGGTACCAAGATGTCGTATTAGTCAGATTTTAAAATATAAAGTAATTTGATAAAAAGTTATATAAACCCTTATATAAAGAGCATGCCAAGATTTTTAGGCAAAAATCTTTTCCTGCTCTCAGTCTGTATAATTTAAAACAATAATATTAGGAGTGTATATTGCTCCTTTGTTAAATTAGGTCAAATTATTATTACAATTAGGGCATGTATAGGTGCCCAAGTCTATATTAAAATTGTTAAAAAGTTTCCCCTCGTCCGAAGCTTATATTACCAAAATATTAAATATAAAATATAAAGTACAACGAAGTCAAAGACACAACAAAGAACACAACAACGGACACACTGTCCGATCAACAAACGACGCCGCTCACTCAAATTGGGCTGCTTTCAATATTTTTATCTTAAGTTATTACAAAAATAATTATAGTTATAATTGTAGTTTTAAAATGCAGCCCATATATTTTTATAACTATATTTATATTATAGTAATACTAATCGTCGTGAAGACCAACAACAGAGAGGAATGTCACTCGATACAACGACGTGATAAACGATAAGCGTCCTTAATACCAGCGAACAAGGAAGAGTATCTCTCAACACGCAATGGCGAGCAAAAAACAGCCCGCTCGAGTCACAAGATTAAAGATAAGATTGGAATGCGAATAGAATATAATTTGTATTTTGTGTTTAAAATGTTTATATTCTTTCGAGTCAAAACAACGTCGTTCATACAATTTTAAACCTTCAGTGTTATGGTTTCCGTTTTAAAATTCCATACATATACTCTAATATGTATCTTAATTTTATTCTACGGCGTCGATAATGACGCGATAAGCAATAAGCGTCGTTAATACCGAGCAGACAAGGTGGAACGTCGCTCAACACAATAACAAAGCAGAAAAAACAGACCGCTCGAGTCGCCGAGATTAAGATAAGATAAGGATTGTGGAATGTGAATAGAATATATATTTAATATTTTATAACTTTTAAAATACGATTTTCTTATGACCTAGATATGAGATTTAGTATTACTAGGTATCTTTAAAATCGTCTATTCGTCTCGGATTAAGCTAGACCGGTCCTATGTCCTCCGGGAAACCAGGAAAAAGTTTTCCCTAAAAAACCGCTAAACCAGTCATAGCTCCGAGACGCGTCAATATTTACGAAATTTTTTAATTGGATTAGTTCCTAATCATGGCAATAAACAATAGTGCTGACCTGGAATCACTGCGAGGGCCTGGAAGAGGGCCTCGCGAGTAAAAATTTGAAATTTAGTTAAAAACCTATTTTTAAAAATAAATACTAGATAGAAAATTTTGAAAATTGAGATATATGTAGTTCTAATGATAAACAAGCTAGTCTAATAAATTAAATAGGGGGTCGTCGATAATATTGATTTTTAAAATAATTTTAAAGATTTAAGTTTTTTAAAATTTTTGTTTTTTGCCTATATCTTTATGAGGGTTTGTCCGATTTAAAAATAAAAAACACCAAAAAGTTCGTAAAATCTCCCTCTATTGAATAATATAAAAATTTCGATTCCAGGTGCACGGGGTCCGATTTTCGGACCACGCCCTAAAGTTGTTTTTTTGCTTATTTCTCGGCCAATTTTGGGATAAAAATCTGGAATTGGTCTCAAAAGAAGCGGGCTACCGAGGGCTTTTTAATGGTAAAATAAAAAAGGTACCTCGTCGCTTTACTTTCGGCAGCGTATTTAAAAGACTGATGTGAGAATTACCTTTTTGGTTAGGTTAGGTTAGGTTAGGTTAGGTTAGGTTAGGTTAGGTTAGGTTAGGTTAGGTTAGGTTAGGTTAGGTTAGGTTAGGTTAGGTTAGGTTAGGTTAGGTTAGGTTAGGTTAGGTTAGGTTAGGTTAGGTTAGGTTAGGTTAGGTTAGGTTAGGTTAGGTTAGGTTAGGTTAGGTTAGGTTAGGTTAGGTTAGGTTAGGTTAGGTTAGGTTAGGTTAGGTTAGGTTAGGTTAGGTTAGGTTAGGTTAGGTTAGGTTAGGTTAGGTTAGGTTAGGTTAGGTTAGGTTAGGTTAGGTTAGGTTAGGTTAGGTTAGGTTAGGTTAGGTTAGGTTAGGTTAGGTTAGGTTAGGTTAGGTTTTTTTTTTTTTTTTTTTTGTGACCCCCTGCTTTCTGCAGGGAGTCTGCAGCATCTCCTCCGACATGATGGTCGGAGCCCTTGGTTTCTAATTTCTATATTTTCTTTTGGGATTTATTGAAGATATACCTTTTTTGTTTTACCATTTCGACTCTGTAGTGCACCAATTTATTTTTCGCTAGCTTTTTTGTTAGTTAATCTTTTATTGCCTGGATGTATTTGCTTATTTTCAATTTCGTAATTTAATGTATTTTATTTAAATTATTTGTTTCCATTTTCGATCTTATTTCCGCTTGTGTTTTCTTTTCTTTGTTGTAGATTTTTCAAGTTATTTTATTTTACTATTTGTTTTACTATTTGTTCCAGATTTTTTGTTTTACTATTTGTTCCTGTTTTAATTCAAATTTGATTATTGATATCCGTTTTTGTTCTGTTATATTTTCTTTATTTTTCTTTTCTGGTGGTTCTGTTTCTATTTTTGCAATTTTGTGGTTTGGTTACTAGCTTAAGATTTTTGTAGAATTTGGCCTAAATATTTTTAAGATTTTTTGTTTTACTATTTATTGCTGTTCCAATTTGGTTATTTTGTAATTGTTTTAGTTTGGTTACTAGCTTAAAATTTTGTTGAACTTGGCCTAAATATTTTTGTTTTTGTTTCTCCCGTTCCCCGCTGTTCTTGTAGATACAGATATTCTCATAATATTAGTAGTACATAGAAGTTGGGTTAGGGGTGTCCTCCCTCGGATGGTT